>BQNB010007229.1:0-73553 GCA_026074375.1 Tanacetum coccineum | reverse complement strand
TCTCCTAGGCCTATACTACTTAGTAAGACAGAAATGTAAAAAAAATGAATCCTACATTAATTCCTGACTAAAACAGTTTAAAACTAGCAAATCCATAACCTAACTAGACTACATAAAACAGGAATAGAAAATAGAATTCATAAGAAGAAACAAATTGTAATAAGCTATAAATGCTAGTATTTGAAAATGAGAAAGTTAAACCTGCAAATGTGTTGTCTCAGAACTAGAGGTCACTCTTGTAGAGTGAGTGACCTCAAATCAAAAACCTAGGTGACTTCCCAAGCCTCTAAACCAAAAAGTTATAAGCTCAATAAGCTGTCCAGCTTATTACCTCATAAAACTTCCAACACTTGATCAAATAAGCTCAAATGGAAATGATAGAATGTAAAATGGTTATAAGTAGTAATTGAATGACCAAAACAGAATCTTAAAATGAATTTGAGCTTATTATCATGAATAAGCTCAAAACAGCTTATTAAGAGCTTATTAGGTAAAATTCGATCAAACTTGAAATTAAAGAATGAGAAGACTTGAAAACTGAATGTATTTGCTTAAAATGATGAAGTACAAGTAGATTTAACAATAGTACAAGTAATTGAAACTGAATTTACAAAAGCTTAAAGTAAAATGCTTATAAATGAAAAAAACTTAAAAACTGAAAAAATTAAAAACTCAGTTCCTAAAAATGAGCTAAATCGTCCTATTTATAGAAGATGGAAGAGGAGAGGAGAGAGCTTCTTGAATGTTCCAACCAATCACAGCCCTTGATCAATCTCGAACTAATCCTTGGCCGTTTGATGAAAAGAATGAGGTGTTTTATCCAATCATTGGATGCCACGTGGTCTAAGTAATGTGTCGAGGGTGTATGAGCAGGCTTCGAGAGTTATATAGGAGCGGGGGTGGGTTTTTCGTGAAGTGGGTTTGTGTGGGGAATTTGGCGGGAAATACGGTTATGTTAGTTAGGGGGTTTTAAGCGCACTCTGTCTGTTTGAAACTTTGAAGTATTGGCACATTTGGTCCTTGTGTTTCCTCCGCCCAATCTAGTGTAAAAGGAAGTTCTAATTTGGCAATATCAGTCCTTGTGTTTTTTTATTTCTCTTTTCTTCTTTAATAAACATCTTTCCCCTTTTGTCAAATTAAGTCCTTGAATCTTCAACACTTCCAAATGGCCTTTGAATCTTTGAACACTTGTCATAATTGGTCCTTGGCCTCATTATTGGCTTTTGACTTTCATTCTTGCTGTGTCGGGCTGATCCGGCTTTGATCTTTGGCTGTTTCTTCACTCTTGATCTTGACTCTTTTTCTTTTTCTCATTTCTTTGTCGGTTTTTGACTGTTTTTGCTTCTTTTTGTCTTTTCAATCCTTTCCTGCACAATTGGACACAAAAGCACACATTTTCTATTCTTTTGGCATTTTCTTGGCTTTTATTTGGCAAAATCCCGGGTAATTTAATATACAATTTAGCAAATATCAAAATTCCCCAAACTAAAGGATTGCCGTGTCCTCACGCAATGTTATGAAGTGTACACTTTGTAAACTAAGAAGTTTCCAAAATGCCCTTGTTTAGAACCTTTTATGAATCACCTTTTAAACAATTTTCACTTTTCTCAACATTTAATCTCCATTTTGAGCCCTAGTTAACCCACGACTTCTTTCCTTTCATTTTGACCCATTTCAAGAGTTAGCTTTGCATCCAAGTACCTTAATGACTCCCCTCCTTCTCTTCTAAGCAGCTTACAAGGCTCTCTTTGAGTTCTATGGCCACAAAAAAGTGCATCACCTCCTTGTTGGCTTCATCTTAGCCGCGGCACACAAACACCTCCACAACCTTCCACCTTGCATCCTAGCATTGCATGCTCACATGTTAGCCTCTCTAACTCAGTACATAACCTCTCCACATCACCTCCCACCTGTCCTAAGCTTGGGCACTAAGTTTCTTGGGCTCCAAGGGGTGTTCGCACCTATAAATAGGGTTCCATACCCCTCATTCTTACTCATCTCCCACATCTTCTTCTATAACCTACAATTGTAGCAAATCTCTACTCAAGAAGTTCTTAAGAGGTCCCAAGAACAATAATCAAGAGAAAGATTGAAGCCTTGAAGCCCCGGAGTCGTTATTCTAGGCGTACGAAGCTAAAAGTCCCGATTTCGACCCATTTCCAAGCTATAAGCTCAAAACCAGGTTCCATAAGCTCACATTCTGTTTTCATACCCTTATAATGTTCATATGATCATGCTTAAAGCTTTGAACTAAAAAACATATGTGTTTTACCTTTTTGATCCAAATCGAGCTCATGAAACCCTAATTTTTTGTTTTTCATTAATCTAAAAGTTATAATGGCTAAATGTTGTTATAATCTATCCTAACATGCTTAATTAATGTTAATATAACAACTTTAGTGGTTTTTGAAAGAATTTGGATTAAAAACCTTTGCGTTTTCGTTTAAAAACCCTAATTCGACCCGTTTTGATTTCTGGCTTAACGAATCATTATTTCACACTTTCGTTACGTTAAATATTCATATTTTAGCTTATATTAATAAGCTATAACTTGCAAATGTCTTTTGGAATGTTAAAATAAGCTTGCATGGCAATTCGGACTTGTTTTATAAACGTTATCCATGCAAGGGGTATATATCATAACTTTCTGAAACTTATAACTAAAAGGACTAAAAATATCATTTTATCAAAGTTATAACTATAAGGGTCTATTATGTCACTTCCTAAAGCGCAAGGTTTAATTTGTACATCTTTTAAACAAGAAGGACCAAACTCGTAAAAGTGCAAACTCCAAGGGTATATTTTGCCATTTTTCATTCTCAAGGGTCTAAAATGTAACATTTTGAAAAAGTATAAAAATGTATTCAAAACCTTACAAAACATAACTTTAATTAACGCTTGACGTGCTTATCATTTTCAGATATTGAACAAAACGCTTAAAACCGATTATGTTATAACTATCTTGTTCTGAATCTATATCGTACCACAATACTAGGGAGCTTCATATTAAGGGGTTTCATCTTGGTATTACGTTCTGACTGAGTTGTTGGGTTTACGATTTAAAGTGCCCTAGCTCCTCAAACGTTTACTGAATGACCTCTGAATTATGATGGCCCGAACGGTGATACAATAATTCCAAACTTTCCAATCAAACTCATAACAATATTAAACTCTTAGAACCAAAGTTCTAGAGTACAATCTTCCTAAGACTTGACATATTTACTCAGGTTGCGTGACGTGGCTGTTTACTATCATTTTGCTATATCAACCTTCCCTGTTGAGATTGTGATAAAGTCGTCAGCTTTCATTTTGGAATATTTATTACAACTACCTATTAAGGTGAGTTCATAGCCTCACTTTTTAATCTCTTTAATGTTTCATAAACCCGTGAGGGGGATACATGCTATAAATTACGAATACAAGTGTTTTCCAGACTATATGCTATCCTGATATACCATTACAATTAATGTCTAAGTTACTATATGCCAAAAGTCCCTCATTATCATGGACCATTAATCACTTACGAGTGAACGCGAATATTGTGGATAGATCTATCGGGATTGACGAATCCTGTTTGTGTTAGCCGGATAGGTAACCAAACACACTATATTTGAATTTCATAGGTATATGGCAATTACCTACACCGAGGGCCATTATCTCTATATATATATGCTATCCAGGATATGTATGCTATCCATATATATTATTTTCTAAGTAGCTTCCAGTGCCATTATTTCCATATCTTAAACTATTAATTGCTTACAAGTGAGCGCGAATGTTGTGAATAGATCTATTGAGGGTGACGACTCCTGTTTGTATACCCATTATGGGTTAGCCCAAAAACGCACTACATTTGGACCTAATGGGTAACCTTGGCAAGTTACTTTTCCTCACGGGGACATCTGTCCGCTAAACCAACTATCCTACGGGGATCATTCCCTGTTAACGTCTTGGTGTCATGAGCTTAGAGTGGATGGACTTAAAGATGGCTAAAACCTGTTATCATTTATACTTAATGTTTCTAGATTTTGGGATCTACTTTTGTAAAACTTTGATTTTAATGAATGATAACGTATCTTTTAAAAGGTCACTTTCTAATGATTGTGTCTGTGATTAATGAAGTTAATACCCCAGATTTAGCTTCCTCTGCTATATGCCAAAAATGAGGTGTTACAACAGACGATAATGGCATCGTGGCCTCTGTTGACAAGCCAATTCATAACCGTTTATTGACATTAAATGTACCAAGCTCAATCGGCATAAGATCGATTTCAAAAATATGGTTTACTAAATTCATAGCGCAATCGTTCAAAATAGTGCTCGTACTAACTACCCTTCCGTCAGCTAACTCTACCTCATAACTAGCTCCTATTTTAATTGGTTTGATATCGAGCATGTAACTAAATCTAGTATCCACAAAACTCCTATCGGACCTGTAATCGAAATAAAAACAAAAGCATAAAGGTTGTTGGCGAAACGTACCAAGTATAAGTTCGGCCTCGAAACTTCGCAGGTCACACCCCGAGAATTTCCGGTCAATATTTTAAACTTTTTCGACAATTATTTTTTATTTTTATACGTTACGTTTAAATCCGGCAGTTTACCGGGAAGTTAACCCGCGTAAATCTGAAAAACGTCATCGGAAGCGTTCCGGCATCGGATATTTATTAATTTAGATATTATATGAGTTATTTTATCTTTTCTAAGTGTTTCGTAGTTTACGATCACTCCCGATATTTATTTTTACGCTTTAACGTTTAAATTGCGTTTTTCGCGTTTTTGACCTAACGGAACCCCGAAAACTCGAAATCTTTTCGTGTAAACTTTAGTTATCGTCCATCTCATATTATTAAGTGAAAATTTTCATTCATATCCCTCCCCCTATACATATGGACGCCTAAACCTAAACCAAATGCACCATGAGTCTTGAAATTAAATCAAGAGCATCTTATTTGAATTTTCCATGCATGTGATGGATAGTGACACATAAGAGTGTCATTCTCATGCATATTTTCTCAAGTTAGACCAAGCCATGTGATACTTACACATCTTGATTAATGATAGAATGATTATACGAAGAAATAGTGACGAACTAAAGACCGAACTTGAGAGAATCTGTACTCAGATTATCAAACTTCAAAAGAAGAAATTAGGGCAAAAGGACAAGATTGCCTTTGCTCAATACAGAATTTAACAGAACTTGAAACAAATCTTAAGGAACCCAAGCACGTCACCCAAACGATCAGGAGGATCTTTAGGATGTCATCTACCGGCTCAAAATCAACAAACTCTTAAACTAGTTTTTTTAGCTTTATCGAAGCCATGGGTATTTGGTAAAATAAAAAATGCTTGTCAATCTGGCATGTACAGTTCAAAGTATCAAGTTATTTATAAAAGGCAATCCCGTTCGTACCTTATTCCCATTAAACCAGCTTATCTCTCTCTTTCACACCATACCCATCATTTGCATCATATCGCCGTCTCATCATTATACCATAAACACACAAGTGCTTCAAATTCAAAAAAAAATAAGCATTACTCTTATCTTTTTATTACCGATCATAACTTGTGATGTCATTCGTAGTACGTATTCCTATGTTGATAGATTGCCTCCCAATAGGACGACAACATCCAAAACACCAGCCATAACTTTACTGCATCCAGCAATTAATTAAGGAAGGCATATCCTCAGTTCTGAAACACAAGCTGCATCAATTGACAATGATAGTATTCCAACAGGAACACCGGACCTATCTGATACTCCTGTTAGCAAAAACGGGAAACTATAAAGAGTTCGTTAGCTGTCAACCTTTCTACTTCAATGGTACGGAAGGAGCAGTTGACCTCATTCGCTGGTTTGAGCGGACTGAATCAATATTTTCTCGTAGCAACTGTGCCGAGGAAAACAAAGTGGCATTGCTACCTAAAAAAAAAAAAAGATACTTTAATCGATAATGTCCTGTCCTGTGGAAATTCATAAGCTCAACTATTGGGAATAGAACAAGCCTAATACAAACCACTTGGATCAATTGAAAAGACTCTTAACCAATAATATTGCCCTCGAACTGAAGTCCAAGAAAGATGGAAGACAATTTTACAACTTGGTTGTGAAGGAAATGATCTAAGACTTACATTAGGAGATTTCAAGAATTAGCCGTCCTTATGCCTAAACATGGTACCAAACGCCGAGAACTATGGAATCATCATCAATTGGATGTACTAGAAGAATTTTTTGAAGAAACTTTACTGCCTCGAAGCCCTCAAACTTTTGAGGAAGCCATTCAACATAACCCAGATTTTAATGGATCAAAAAAAGCATGATTTTTTGTGCAAAAAAGCAAATGAACGTAAACTAAAGCTGAGGATAAGGAACATCATCAACAACAACTACCGAATAACTATAAAATAACAACCATAACAATGATCACCACCACCACAAACAGCGAAGCAAGAACCTTCAGGACTTATACTAACTACCAACCAATGGTATACTAGAAATCGTCCCTTGTGTGAAAGATGCACCCTACATCACATAGGACCCTGCACTGTCAAGTGTCAAACTTGCAACAAGATAGGACATCTAACCAAGAACTGCAGAAACAAAAGATCAACCACTAATCTATCCGTAACTTGTAATGCCTGTGGAAAGAAAGGACATTATGCGAATCAGTGCTCAAAAGCAAACAACAAGGCCACAAGAAAGCATACTTAGAGCCGATCTTGTTTTTGTTCACTTTAGGATTTCTACCCTAGAAACAACTCTCGAGGATATTCAAGTTTCATCAGAATCTTCTCCAATCTGAAAACTCCAATCATCAAGCTACAATCCTTTTCGTTTGTTACTTATTCTAGAATCCTGCTACGAGATACGTAGCGTAAGTATCAACTCTTTTAGAGTTTCATATGTAAAGTTATCCATGAAATAATAAAGTGATAATTCCGTTACATCATGTTATCTGGTGGTATCAAAACTTGTCATCGTTTGTCAATTCCATTAATCCTATTATGTTCAAACTCTGAATACTCTCCTCATACCTTTGCAACATAAATTTTCATCCTCGAATATATGGGTGTCAGTATAATCAACATCTCAATATTATTTAACCATTCATGATCATATTATTTTCTACACCTTACCGTTTCCATATCATGTTTTTATGCTTAGGTAAGATGATTTATGATCATCTTATTGAAATGAATTGATGCTTCTTTAAACATGTTGAAATAAGGAAATTATAAATCTCACTAACTATGAATTTAATAAATTCTGCAGTTACAAGAAGAGAACGCTTCTTTATGTAAGGGACAATTATAAATAAGTTATCACTTTCGAGCCAAATTTTTAGTCAAAATTTTTAAAATCACCTAGGCTGCACCCAAAACAAAACAACAAAATCTCTTTTTACACCATTAATTACCAATTTTACTTATTTTCTTTTACACATTGCTGCTGAAGAATCATAGAAACTCAAGCCATTGATGATCAGGATCATTTGGTTAATTATGATAATGATAATGAAAATGACGATTTAGAATATCGATCAGATGAGTATTTTGATGAGGGGGATGATGAGGATGAAAACAACCATTCAAATGTGAATGTAGTTAAGAGGGGCATAACCAGGTTATATAAGTTTCGTAGGGAATATGGAAAACCCGATGGAATAAAGCTCAGTGTAACCTTCAATGCGTTGAATAGGATATCAGGAAAACACAGAGCATTGTTTTCGAGTTTTTTAGGAGATATGGTGTAATATCCGGGAATTTTCAGAATTTTAAAAGACTATTTTAATCTTTGACTTTTCGAGTCTGACTTGACTTTTGACTTATGGTCTTTTATTTTCACATAAAAACGATTACCGCGTAACCGGTAATTTTTCGGAACATATTTAAAGGATATATATGTTATTCATAGGTTGATTTATCAAAAACGAGCAGCTAAACCACGTTTTCATTATTCGGACTCTAAAGCAATTTGATGTAAAACGACATTCCTGACAACTTTTTAGTTTTGACCGAGACCCGAGAACAGTCAGAAGGTGACTGAAATGCCCTCGCAAGATATAGAAACGAGAAAATAATTAAATTATAATTAATTTACACTTTTTATTAAATAAAAAAATATTTAATAAATTAGTCATCATTTTATTCAGTAACGTCTGTTGATAACGCAAATATACAGGTTAAAAATTTGTTTCTATTTTTACTTTTGAACGAGACGTAACCGGTTCACCAAATAAATAACGAACATTTTTATAAATGTTATAAAAATATTTATGAAATATTATCAAATAAATACTCGTTTTTATCGGAAAAATAATTTGAAAAATAATGACACGAGTTTCGTGGCTCCACATTTGCATTTCATAGCATCATTCGTTTATATCGGTTTAACTTACATGTGTATGTATTTGATGTTTATAAGATTGAAAAAAAAGAAATGAACAAGAGATGAACCCCCGCGTGGTACCTGTGGTTAAAAAGGAGGGTAAAACAAAGACGGAGAATCTCAAGAGATGAGATTAGATTAGAGGGAGATAAACTTGTAAGCTTGTCTGTAATTTTTTTTATTATGTTCATTTTCATATAATAACCTTTTTCCAATATTGTGTGTGCTTAAAGAACTGAGGACAAGATCAAAGAAAGGAACTTTCAGGTAGATCAAGGCATGATGCCATGAACTTGTATTAGGTAAGGAAAAGGGAGGTTATGCAAGAGGAGTGGGAAGTGGAGTGACATACAAGAGGTATTTGATTTCTTCCGCGAAGCCAAACAAGCAGCTGATGAAAGGAATTTTTGTTACTAGCAATTCTAACTTGATGTGCGAGACGTCAAACGTGAAGAGAAAGAAACTATTAGTCAGGAGTATGTCCTCTTTCCCCCCCCTTCCCCCTTCCCCCCTCTTTCCCCTCCTCCCTCCCCCCCCTTCCCTCCCCCTCCCCCCCCCCACCCCCCCCCTCTTTTTCTTTCTCCCCCTTTCCCAAGCAGATTTCCACAGACAAAGGAAATGGTGACCAAACTGAAAAATCAATTGGCTGATAAGGGGGGCAGTTGCAATCACGCCAAATCAATTGACACCACTAGATGGAAGACATTTTTATGTTGTTTCAACGTCTTTTTTCTAATTAACTTAATTAACGCTTCAACAGACACTGGATTCCTATAGATGCAGGTACATTTGATCCTAATACCTAGGTCCTCTATTATACCTCACCAAGGAGACACCTAATGAGCTTACATTAAGTTGCATCCAATTCTATTAATCTTTTTTATAAGATAATCTTAGCCATATCTAATAAGCAGTAATAACACAACAGTACTAGCTTATATCTAATAGTCTCAACTCAGAGCAACATTAATATACTAACATTTGTAACTAACACTAGCAGTACTAACATTTGTACTAGCAGACTAATGACTTGGTATATTTTTTCAGACTTAACCAGCAGTCTTAACATAAACCAACAGTATATCATCAGCGTACTAGAATCCTTTTAAATCCCAACACATTGTTAATTTATATTGCAGGTGTCTCTGGTGGACTTTCATTTTCCAGTATATAGCAAGTGCCGATGAGGAGGGCGGGAACCAACTGTTCCTTTGGATGTGGATCAGACTGATGCGAGTGCATTCGGAAGGAAATTGCAAAAAAAGGGTGGTAATTAATAAAACACCCCTGTGATTTTGAATTCTAGAACATGTTTATATATTTACCGCTGTTTATATGCATGCAAGAAACTGTTTAAATCTGTGGGAGCTAAGAGAACGACTAGATCAATCGAATGGATCTTCAAGTCAAGATTTCACAATCAAAGAAATGTGTTCGGTACTACCAATGTATGTATTTAACATGTTCAAATTATTCTTTTGTTTAATTAATTTCTAATTACATAAATGCAACATAATCTTTTTTTGGCATTAAAGTGCAGGGACTGTGGGGGGGCGACTTAAATAAACAACTATTATTGATGAGGGTTACCGTATAACAAGAGTGATGGGAAAATTAATGCTTCATAACAAAGCACTCCCAAAAAGGATTGCTACAAAGGGTTCAATTGTTATAATCTCTAGTGGATGCAGCATTCTATACCGATGTAGGAAGTCACAAGTTGCACAAAGTTTGGGATGCGAGTAGGTGGTTTGTTGCATGGCCATTAGAATCAAGTTGTTTTTGATCAAAGGTACATACATGTGTTTTATGACCTACTTATATATCATTCTCATTTTTAATTCAGTGTTTGATCCACGTGGCTTTTGTTTCCTGCATGCAATCACCACCAAGTTGCATACAATTGGATCACTGTGAGAACAAACGGACCTAAAGTACCAACGAAGCGCAAAAACTTCCTACGTCTCCAGTGATGCCATGCAAAAGGAAGCTAATAAGAGAGGAGTCAGAATGCCTTAGTTTATGAGAAGTTTAGTCATATTTGACATTACAATTTTATTATGGTGTTAGTTTTATACATTCTAGTTTTATTGTATTTGAATTTATTTGTATATATATATTTGATTTTGTTTTGATTATAGATTTGATTCTTAAATGTGGACCTAAAGATGCATATGTTCACCGTTGTTAACACTTTGTGGTCTTTGTTGCTTATTCTTTGTGTGACTAATATTACAAAAGGCCACTCGAATCATAAAATTCATGTGGCCATTGGATGATCAATAGTCACACAAAATACACATTTCTTCACTTTAAACACCATATGGTCACACTTATTAACACTTTTGGCTACTTTATGCTTAATTATATGTGACTAAATACCCAAAACAAACATGCTTTGTGTGACTAAATATTACAAAAGGCCACACTAACATAAAATTCATGTGACCATTGGATGATCAATAGTCACACAAAATACACATTTCTTTAATTTAAACACCATATGGTCACACTTATTAACACTTTTGTTTCAGTTTTGCTTACATTATTTGTGACTAAACTACACCAAAAAACATACTTTGTGTGACTAAATATTAAATGGCCACACAATCATAAATTTCATGTGGCCATTGGATGATCAATAGGTCACCAAAATACACTTTCTTCACTAAAACGCATATGGTCACACTTATTAACACTTTTGGTCACTTTATGCTTATTTTTATGTGACTAAATACCCAAAACAAACATGCTTTGTGTGACTAAATATTACAAAAGGCCACACAAACATAAAATTCATGTGGCCATTGGATGATCAATAGTCACACAAAATACACATTTCTTCACTTTAAACACCATATGGTCATACTTATTAACACTTTTGGTCACTTTATGCTTAGTTGTATGTGACTAAATACCCAAAACAAACATGCTTTGTGTGACTAAATATTACAAAAATGGGCCACTCAAACATAATATTCATGTGGCCATAGGGCATGATCAATTAGTAACACAAAATACACATTTCTTATCAACTTTAAACAGCATTATGGTCAACTTTATTAACAATTTTGTCACTTTATGCTTAGTTGTATGTGACTAATAACCTAAAACAAACATGCTTTGTGTGACTAAATATTACAAAAGGCCACACAAACATAAAATTCATGTGGCCATTGGATGATCATTAGTCACACAAAATTACCACATTTCTTCACTTTAACACAATTTGGTAAACTTATTAACACTTTTGGCTACTTTATGCTCAATTATGTGTGACATAAATCCCAAAAACAACATGCTTTGTGTGATATCTATTACAATAAGGCCACACTAACATAAAATTTCATGTGACCATTGGATGCATCAATAGTCACACATAGAGTACAAATTTCTTCAATTTAAACACCATTGGTCACTCTTATTAACACTTTTGGCCACCTTTATGCTTTAATTGTAGTAACTAAACACCCAAAGAAACATGCTTTGTGAGGATAAATATTTACAAATGGCCACACAAACATAAAGTCCATGTGGCCATTGGATGATCAATAGTCACACAAAAATACACTTTTCTTCACTTTAAACACCATTATGGTCACACTTTTTAAACATCTTTTGGCTACTTTATGCTTAATCTAAGTGACTAAAATACCAAAAAACAGAAACAATGCTTTGTGTGATTAATATTACAAAAGGCCACACTAACATAAAATTCATGTGACCATATTGATGATCAAGAGTCACACAAACAAATACACATTTCTTTAATTTAAACCATATGGTCACACTTATTAACACTTTTGGTCACTTTATGCCTAGTTGTATGCGACTAAATACCCAAAACAAACATGCTTTGTGTGGCTAAATATTACAAAAGGCCACACAAACATAAAATTCATGTGGCCATTGGATGAAGAATAGTCATACAAAATACACATTTCTTCACTTTAAACACCGTATGGTCACACATATTAACACTTTTGGCCACTCTATGTTTAATTGTATGTGACTAAATATACAAAAAAATATGCTTTGTTGGTTGTACATTGTTTACGGTCACTAAATTGTACCTATTTAGTCACACAAAAAACGTGGATACGGACACTAAAGCTTCCTTATGTGTGACTAACTCGAATGTATGACCGTAGGTGACCTACGGCCGTGCGACCTTTTGTCACATACGGAACTTTTCGCGTGTGTGACTATATGTATATAGTCACACATTTTTGGTGTGACCAATACCACTTATTGTACTAGTGTAAGAGGAATGTCATGATTACAAGTATCCAAGCCTAAATCCTCTAGTGGTGTTTCGTCTAAAGGTTCTACCTCAATCGGGATTCCTATAATCTCTTCTACTTCATCCGGGTAAGTTACGGGCGGTGTATTTTCCTCAAATGATGGGAGGACTTGTGGGGTACTTTGTGGGTTTAAATTTTCCACCTTATCCCATGCTATACCCCTATGCATCTCAACCCAAACATTCTCATTTCCAAACAATCTTTTTGCTTGAGCCTTCAAATTTGCTACTTCTTGTTCGGAAATAATGTTTGGTGGGTTGTCTTAATATTTTTGGCCTTGGGCGAAATTTTCTTTGGCTTCCCATGCTCCATCACCACTTAATTCCCTAAGGTTTCCATCTGATGCAAAGTCAAGGTCCATTCGGGTATAGTCGTCGACATGATCATAAAATAGTTGAGTAAGGGACCATAAATCAAGTGATTATGACTGTTGTACTATGAAATAATACCCCAGATTAGCTTCCGTTGCTATTTATCAAAAATGGGGGTGTTATACAAATGAATTTACTTGTAAGTTTTAAGTTATGATTGACCATGTCTATTTACTTATCCATAAATAAAATATGATTTCCTTCAATTAAGTTCGTATACATGAAAGTAGAATTGTAATTACCGCTTTCGCATAATTTAAAAAAAATATAGGATCATTATCGATACCAATATCAAAATCTGTCTCTTGCAAGTAAACTATATAATCATAAGGCATAGCTGACTTTCTAACCCTTGCAGGTTTGCTTAAGGTTATTGATGCGGTCATCGTTAGACTTCAACAAGAAGTTTTACAACTCCCTAAGCTGAGCACCTAATCGTTGTAATAGTAGTATAGGCAAGACTCGGAGGGTTGTTATCATTCACTCGAGGAATAGGTTAGGAAGGCTTGATCACGGTCTAATAGAATTCTAAGGGGTGAGGGAAGATTATTTTTGTATTTTTATATTTTATGGAAAGCAAGTAAATCATATAATTGGAGAGGTTGGTTCGGTTTTAGCTATTAAACTAAATAATAATCTAAACTAATGGTGATAACAATATAATAAAAGATTATGTTTATTTAATCATGTATTACTCCCTAGATTGCTTCTCCTAGTGTTGTTGCTTTGTCATACTTATGATGATCTGTGTAATTATTTTCTAAGTCATGAACGAATTACACGAACCCGCCGTCTACTTAGTATTTCGTTAGAGCAACGCACAAGTAAGGTAGTATGAAGACTATTACAAGGCCCCTAAGGGTACACTAAGTGCATGTGAAATATATTAAGAGTGGATCAACCATATTAGGGGGCAAGGTAGTATGAAGACTGTTACCCGATGGTATCCTTTCTACACAATCATGTTTTCCTAGACATATCAACAATGATGCAGACAAAAGCTGGTTTTCTAAGACCTAACATGCACATCCATCACAAGAAGCAACACCACTAAGATCTACATTCTAGGTTTCATACAATCTTAAATAAACACAATAGGAGGTTTAGCCAAGCATGTTAAAGATAAAGCAAGAACATAGATGAATCAAACAACACATAGACATATTTACTGATTAAATAAACCTTACTTGATTAAAACATGAGTTGGAGGAAGTACAATAGGGTTTTTAGGCCCTAAAATCTCAACCCGGGATTGGATTTGGAAAGAGCATTTGAAAAACCGAACCCGAGAAAAACCTTATTGCCTAGTGGGCGGGTCAGCAGACCACTTAAATGAAACCCTTTTAAAATAACCCAAACCCTTATAACTCTTTGATTACTTATCGGCCCAACATAACAAGCCTCAAAACACCCCCCCCCCCCCCACCCAAACCCAAACTCAACTTAACGAGCCTGTCTATCCCTTCCCTTTATACGTTAGTCCTTTAAGGCTACGGTTCTGCAAACAATTATAAACTTATAGGAACAAAGTGTGCACCACAAGACTATGGTTGAATTAAACATAACACCTGAGGGTCCCAGTCCTGCCATATACCCAAAACTTTTCACCCTGCAATCAAACAAACAAACACCCGTTTTTCCCGCTCCCTCCTCTATTGTTACTATTCACCTCCACCCTAAAGTTACCTCTTACCTGAGGTTAAACCACTTAAACCAATCTAGAAGCTAAATGATGCATGTGATAACGTTTTGGCACCTGACATGTTGGCGATCTATGGCAATTATTGAGGAATGATTGCGTTTCTTTATTTTTTGGGCAATTATCAAGGGCTATGAGTGATTTTAGAGAGACATGATGATGGAAAAGGGCCAAGATTGATGCTGCTTTTCCTCTCACACAAGAAAACCAAGCCAAGGATCTAGGTCCTTCTATTCGGCTTATAAATAGAGGGCTTAACCCTTGTGGTAAAAGGAGTTTTTTTAGTGTTTTCTAAGTTTTTAGTATCGTTTAATGTAATTTTTATTCAAGTCTTAAAGCATTTTGTATTTCCTTTCCTTTGTAAAAGTTTAAGTTTTTAATGAAAAGTTTGAGGTTTGTGTTTTTGGGATATTGTATTTGATCATTTTATATAAGTTGTCAAGCCTTGAAAAGCTATGAAACAGCTTGTAGATCTTACCTAAAAGCTTCACTAAGCTTTTTGTCTCTTGAATCAAACCTTATTTTACAGTTTAATCTCTTTTACTTCCTGTTTTGATCATAAAAATCTAAAAAAGTCCTAAAAAGATCCACCCCTCTAAACACCTCAGCTTCTTTGGATGATAAGCTATCTTGGGAAGAGCTTATAGACCTCACTAGTTTGTCTTTTGACAAGCTAGAGCTTGTAGATTTGATTATTTAACCTGTTTTGAGCAAGGGTGTTTGTAAGTTTTCATTTGCACTTTGTAAGCTTATTTACTGTTTTACTGCTTATTGTCTATTCTTATTTGTTATTGTGCTTTGTTATGATTGTTTATATGATATGATTTGCTTAGTTGTAGTTTAAAATTTCATTTGTGCAAGTTTTCTTTAAAATCTGTCTTAAATAGCTTATCTACTTGCATAATCTGTTTTAGCTTATTTAAGTGCTTATTTGAATTTGAAATATGCTTAATAATGTTTATTATGCTTGTTAAATATCTGGTCTAATAGGTTTGTTCACAAAAAAATAAGTTTTTAAGTTTAAAAGCCCCATCTTATTATAATTTTAAGTTTTTTAACGGGTGTTTGGTTAACTGATTTTGACGGTCAAAAACGGGTCAAGTGAGTACAGTATTTTGGGTCCATAGTTAACTTAAAATCAATCATAAAGTTCAGTTTTAAGTATTAAAACTCTATAATTAGGTTTTAAGGTCATTGCTTGTGAAATGTTAAGTTATAGCTTATTCTAGTTGCTTATTTGATTGTGGTTTGCTTATTGGTGCTCTTGTGAAGTTTTTGTGTTTATTCATGTGTTAAAACAAGTTAGGATCATAGCTTTGAAGCCTGCATTGTTTGGTTTGTGTTTTACCAAAACTGTCAAAAATTTGCTAAGTTTTTGAAAAGTTTGAGAAAATGCTTTTACATTTGCTTATTGTTGCTTATCCTAAATTTCAAAATACTTTTTGAGTGTTGATTATTGTTCTTTGAGGTCTAAATTCAATCTGTTTGTAGGATAAAAGTTCATAAGGATCTGTTTGTGTGCTTATTTTTAAGCTAAAAATTGGTGTTTTTTTAAGATTGCAAAAGTTTGAAAAATTTATCTAAGTGTTGAATCAGTTTGAGATGCCCTTTTCATGAAGCTTTTTAAGTGCTTATTTGAGTTTCAAAATGCTTTTTCTTTGCTGATTTAAATAGCTTATTGGATAAGCTTTTTAGGGGTATGAGCTGTTTTCCCATAAGGATCCATTTTGATGCTTAATTTTAAGCCCAAAAGTGACCCTTTGCTGTTTTGCCTGCTGTTTTTGGAAATTTTGCTTATTTGCCTTATCTGAGTTTATTTGCTTATTTCTTTTGCTTATTTAGGTTTAGTGTTGCTCATTAGGATAGTTTAAGCTCAACTTAGCTCATTTCCTTTAGGTTTAGAGCTTATTTAAGCTTATTTGCATTCTAGCTTAAAAACCTTAAGCTTTATAGCTTTTTAAGTATTCTGTCTAATTTGCTTTCTATAGCTTAAACTCTTTGCTTATTTTTGTTTGTTCATGCTTATTAGGACTAGCCTATAAGCTGTTATAAGCCATTTGCTTTGCCTTAGCTTATTTAAGTTAGAAAATAGCCTAGCAGTCTTAAGTTGCTAACTAGCAGTATTAACTTAAAAGTTAGTACTGCTGAGTTCATAAGCTCATTCTAGGCTTATTGGGTTGCTTATTTTTGTTCTTTGTTGCTTATTTAGTGTAGCTTATTATCTGCCTTTGCTTATTTCTAATTTCATTGTGCTTATTTGCCTTTTATTAAGCCTAGCAGACTTAATTGTTTAACTAGAAGTACTAACTTAAAAGTGTTCTTATTTGTTAATTTGTGTTCCTATTTGCTATTTAAGGTTTCCTTGAGATCTATGTTTGCTTATCTTGCTTTGTCATTTGCTTATTTGCTCTTGTAAGCTTAGCCTTTTTGCAATTAGTTTCTTAAGTATAAAAATAAGCATTCTGTCATTTTCATTGTGCTTTTTCAGCTTATTCCTTGGATTTCATAAAAAGTTATAGTTATAAAAAGTGCTTATTTTTCTGTCTTCTAAAAAGTTGTAAAAAATGGCATTAAAAAATACTTGGGAAGGTGGAAGTCTCAAGTAAGCCAAGGCTCGAACTCGAGACCTCAACACCCTCAGCCAAGCATTTTAAACCCACACATACAACCAACTCTGCTACAATAGCTCATCCGTCATCCTTTGCACCCATTATTGCTTTATTACCCTTTTGAGCCCATTTATAGCAATCAGATTCGCAGCTTATTTTTAGCTTTTTAGAGCTTATTCGATAAGCTGGCTTAACCAGCTTATTTTACCTAGGATGTTTATAGCTCTTAGGATTTTCCTGCAATTTTTCATAATTTTTCATACTTATTTGTTATTTTTAATTATTTTTCGAAAGTTAAAATTTTAAAAAGTCTTAAAAAAATAGAAAATTAATTCAGAAAATTACAAAAAAATAGTTTTTGGTTTTAGAATAAATATTTTTAGGTTTATAAGCATTAAAATCATTTTTACCACTTTTAGATTTTAATTTTGATTTTTAGCTTTTTAAATTAATTTTAGAAATAGGAATTTTATTTATAAAAAGTAGTTAAAAATAGTTTTCTTAATTTTTATCATATTTTAGACTTTTCTAAGTAGAAAATCTTTTTTTGGGAATTTTTAAGGATTTAATTGTTATTTTCTAGAATTATAATTGATTAAATAGTTTTTTTAATTAAAAAATTAATTATTTAAAAAGCTAAAAAAAAAATAATATTTTCTTTTTAGTTATTTTTATTTGATCATATTTTAGTTTAGAAACGAAGTTTGCAATTTTAGGGTTTTTTATTTTTGCCTTTCAGATGGTAATTAGTCGCTTTTGTTTTTTTTTTTTTTTTTTAGGATTCCCGTTTTGCGTTTTATTAACTTTTCTTCCCTTAAGTGTTTTAAGTTTTTGCCTTAATTTCTGTAGTTTTCTAGTTTTAGTAAACCAATATAATCTTGTTCATTCAAGAATCGGTTCTCAATAAGACTCTCGGCTTTCATTGCATTCTCGTTGGGGATACGACTCCCCGGGAATCTACTCTCGGATTACTGTAATTGTGATATTTGATTGCTTCCTTTAAATTTATATTTATATAGTATTCTATATTTATTATATATATTATTTTAAGGTGTAAGTCAATCTTGATCAGTATGAAGATGTTACCCGAATGATTCCTTTCATACAGAATTTGTTTTCCTAGAAATTATCAACAGCTGATACAACAAAAGCTGGTTTTTTAACGACCTCTAACATGCATATCTCATTCAAGAAGCAAAAACCACTAAGATCTACATTTCTAGGTTTCATAGCAATACATAAATAAACACAATAGGAGGTTTAGACTAAGCATGTTATAGATAAGCAAGATAACCTAGATGAATCAAACAACACATAGAAATTTGAATGATGAAATAAACCTTACTTGATTAAAAACATGAGTTGATGGGAAAGTACCCAATTGATTTTTTAGGCCCTAAAATTGTCCCTAACAGCTGCTAAACGAACTAGGGTTCGTACCCTCCTTTTATTCTAAAGTTACACAATCAAAACCATAAATTCGGATTTGTATATATAGGAAAATCGCCGTGACGGCGTCACGTTTTAGTCGTGACGCCGTCATGAAAAAGAATATTCTAGATAATGGCCTGGGTCGTGATATCTGGTCCCAATCGTGGAAAGTGTCGATGACGTCGTTTAGGATGCGTTGTGACGGCGTCAGTAGAAATTGTGGACGCCGTCTCCTGCTGGGAGAACTAATCTTGAGAAATGTTGGTGTTGGGGGGGGTTTTTTCCGGATATTTCTAGTCTTGTTAAATTCTTCTCAAATGAGCCCAAGAAGTATGTGTATTTCTTCCAATGCCTTCTAAATGAGAAATACTGAAAAGAAATGAGTAAGTACCTATTTGTCGGGATATCATGCCACGTTTTATAGATTAAACAGACCCGAAAAAGTGTATAAAATGGCACCTCATCAAATACCCCTACACATGGGATTTGCTTTTCCTCAAGCAAATGAGCTTTTCTATCTAGACAATAATAATATGAGGGGTCGTTTTGCCTACTCTTTAAAAGTATTTTAAAAACAACCTTCTAGACCTCGTAATTAAAAGCACGTAAAATATATACTAGCACCTCACATAAGTGTTTGGGGATTCTCTCTTTCGCTCGGTTGTATAATAAATTATAACATATAGGGGAAACGAAAAATCAACACTCATTACCTGTCATAGCATATAATTACCATAGGCTTGGTAAAGGATCAAACTCCACGCTTAGCATTATTCATTACTATCTTAGGGTCTTTTAAAGGGTTTTATGGGTTGTAGGTGTAAGATTAACATATTAATTGAATATAAAACAGATGGAATACATTTGGGTGAATTTAGAGTGGAAAGGTTAGCTAATTATTTACACGAATACATGTGATGCTAAGCGAGACTCGGACGAAGATCTACAAACTCTACACAACTCTACATCAATTCTTTCTTTTTCTTTTTTATTTTTTTTATTTTTTTTTATTTTTATAACATAATAATACACATGGGGTTTATAATACGTACCCCTACGCTTGAGCTTTTACATGCTCGATATTTACAATCTAACTAATAACCCAATTTGAGGTGGTCAAAACTAACATCGAGAGATTTGGACAAAATATGGGGTATTGATTGCTTTTCTTCTCTATTGTTCCGCCGAAATATATACTTACCATGAATCCCAATCGTCCCAAAACTGTATTTACAAGGATAAGGACTTAGCAACCGTGTACTCAATAATTAACTTGGGTTAAACACAATAATGTACTAAAAATGAGTACATACAAGGTAGGCTAAGGCTTTTTGGGTGTAACGATTGGTTTAAGGGTGACAATGCTCTTCATTAATAATCTGGAATCCACCAGAAAATTACGAGAACCGTAAAAAAGGATAGGCTCGGAGGGTTATACTAAGGGTATCCTGCACTAATAATGAGTGCATAGGAATGGTGTGGGATAGTTATATGATCGGTGTGACCATCATAACAATTACAGGTTTAAAACATGGGTTAATCCTAATGCCTCTTATCAAGAAAATCCTAATACTTACTATGCGGTCTCGGGATGCATCACAATAACAAGTTCTAGAATTTAATATACTACCGGTACACTCATATAATTTAATACCGATCTCAATGCTCTAGAAAAGGCGACAAAGACCACACATACACATCCGTAACGACAGAATAGACACCTGTGACTACTCACTCCTTAACTCGAGAAAGCTAAAGGTATAAACTATCTTGGGTATCAATAATAGATACCTGAATTCCTAAAGATCTAAAGGCGAACCTCATATTTTTGGGGTGGAATTCTGACGGTAATTATGCTAGTCATATACATTCCTATCCATGAGACGCTATTAATACTCGGTTTTCGTTGGTATGTGTCATAAAAAAATTTAAATTTGGGTAAAAATTACCTCTTATGCTATGTTTTGATATATTACCCATCATTTTAAGGACAAAGCAAATGGCAAATGAAAGAATAGTTTCTAAGGCTTATTTCCCCCCTACACTTAAGTTGAACATTGTCCCCAATGTTCTATAGAAGTACCCGTAAAAACGAATAAAGGGAAAAGAAAACAAGGAAAAGAAACTAGTACTCCCCTGGTTTGCTCAATAATAGAGAAGAAAAACGCGATAACTGGTTAAATCATCCTCCAAGAATCATCCAATGAAACTTCTTAAGAACTTTCAAGCTTCTTCTCATCAAATATAACCTGTAATCAAAGACAAAGACAACTACACCAAGCATAACATATGTGATAGACAAATATACAATGTGAATTTAGGGTTTGACTTGATAAAGAAGTAAAGATAGGATGAGAGAATTGTTAAACTTCTTGGTTTTGCAGGTTTATAAAAGAATATTACACATTCTAAATGTTGTGCAAGTTTTATTTTTAAAAATAATTAAAAATTATAAGTTTTCTTGACCTGGGCGTATGACGCCGTCAGGGTTATTGTGACCCCGTCACAAGTGTCGTGGTGACGGTGTCGCGTGTTAATCATGACGCCGTCTCCACAGTCTGTGAAAATGAAATTTTTGTTTTTGATAAAAAATTTCCTGCACTTGATTCTATATGTTAATTCATGTACAACTAGCTGCATAAAACCTGAGATTTAACAATTTAATCATATGACTCGAAACTGACGCGAATTAATCTAAACAATTCATTTAACATGCTTGAACTTGGCTCAAAATCCGGTTAAAGACAAACAAAGCATGATTACAAGATAGTTCAAACATAATAAAACAAACTATAGAGAATTAAAACACACATGACATTCCTAATTTGCGGGAAAAGTAAATTGGGTTGCCTCCCAAGAAGCGCTTTTCTTTATTAACGAGTCTTGTAGCTAGACTCGAAGTCACACGTCTTTACGTTATTTCGTGAATGCTCACGTGTCCACGAAGGATCCATTCCTTCATACCTTCATTCACTAGGTATTCTGGACCTATGTTTAAGCAGTTTTTGCACATAAACTTATTCTTTTCATGAGGGTGCCTAAGTCCGTTTATCAGATCGTTTTGGCTAAGTTCTAACAGTGGTGGGACCTTACTCCAGTTAAAGTTCTTGAGCCTAGGTATTGTACATGGCATCCTATATGTGTATGTGTCGAAGATCTTAGTGAATGAGACCAATCCCTTAGCGATGTCATATTTAAGCTTAGTGATTTTTTAAAGGGGTCTACCCATCAAGACTTCAACCATGTTGCTCATAATAAATTCCCCTATGTCTTCTATCACAACAAAATCCGTGATATAGGTAAAACTTCCTACAAACACGTAGACATCTCTAACAATGGCAACTAGGCTCCTTCCCGTCCCCTCTAGTCCATCTACCATTATTGTATTATAGGCTTTACGCGAGATAATATTCATTAGTAGAAAAGGGTCATCCCCGTCAATTGATAGGCGAGATAATATTCATTGGTAGAAAAGGGTCATCCACGTAGACATTGATAGGCAGTGAACTTCCTAAAGCCTATCATACATTCAAATGCAAGGTCATCCCCGTCAATACTATTGATTATTCTTTCTAGACGTAGTGTTCCTGCGTTTTCATACCCACTTAACTCGTTAAGAACTTCCTCATCATCCGAGTCATTATCTGAGTGAGGAAATGGAGAGACAAGAGGTGTATCTACCGCTTCATGATCGGACTCGAGGTTATTCATATTGGTCTTGTTAGGTTGATTGGCAAAGTTGTTAAGAAACTGTTCAATACTCTCTAGGTGAGAGTCAACGAAGGCCGAAATCACATGGAGCTCATGGAGCTCTTGGTTAATTCGTGTGCGCAGCGCAACTGGTAGGACAGGACGATTGTTGGTAGGTGGTGGATTCGCTTTCTCCATGATGGAGAATGGAATAGTCAATGGGAATTACGAACAAACACACAAAGAAAAGATAGACTATGAGAAAGCTAATATGCAAAAATTAAATCTTACTTGAAAGGATTCAAGCAAGTAGAACTAAGCTAACTTTACCCACTTACCGCTTAATGGCAATTTATACACTTGTAGTCCACTTGTCTAACTATCCAATGGAATCAGAACATTACTTGTTGAATTATCTAGCTCACCTCCTAGTCAACACGATCAATAAACCATTGGCAATATCCAATTAACTAGTTAAACCCGAAGCTTATCCTAGACACAGACTTAGAAGGACAATATTTGTGAACTATAGATTCTAGATGATTAAAATTAACTAATATGGAAGCTATCCCAGAATCTAGATCTGCTTGTTCGCTTTACAGATCCAGTATGAATGATAGGTCGCATACAAAAGCGCTAAACAAGTAGAAATGATAAACAATAAAACAAGCACTTAACGAATAAATCAAGAATTGAGAAAACAAATCACTAAACATGACGTGCGCGATGCGAAGAGCGAGCCAGAATGGCTAATACCAAAAGGTATTAGCCTTTAAACGTCATAATAAATACAAGAGTAATTATTTAGCCAAGGTAAACTAACTGAGTTAACGAATGATACCAAAAACTAAACGATTACTAAAGTATATGGAATTACATGTTGTCTCCTATGGAATTGAATACTATGCTCGAAACCTCATTATCTCTTTTTTCCTCCTTTGAAAATCAACTTTTATGGTTTATGTATCGAGAATATAATTTAGCACACTTAAAACTCGTTTTTTAGTATTCTATTTATAAGGTCTGGAAGTCTGTTGGACACGGCGTATCCATGAGTTAGATACGGCGTATTAGGGATTTCTTGGAGTAGGGACCACGCTTGATATCTTCTAGAATATTATATTGATTCCATAACTTGAATACGGAGTATTGAGTCCTCTGGATACGACGTAGTGATCTTTATTCCTGAGTGGTCTTTTGTGAGTGCAGGCACGGATATGCTGTATCTTCCTTGATAGATACGGCGTATTGGTCGTCATAATAGTAATCTTTAAAATATCTTCATTTAAGCTCCAGAATGCGCGCCTTTTGCTATCTTTCAACAATTACTCCATAATTACCGCAATTCTCAAATATAAACAATTAAGTAACAATTCTTTACAATAACTATACAAAATGGGTTAATAACAAGGGATAAATGATGCTATAAAATAGACGTTATTTGATGTCATCATGACCATACTGATCTTTATACTTACGGCTTAATCAGTTTATTGAATACCCGTATCCACCCTCAGACCAAAATGTTTAAAAATTTATAATCTTTGCACTAATCCTGTTAATTTTACAGATATGGATCTTCCACCTCGTGATCAGAGACACCTATGGCTTAGTTATTAGGTGGAGGGATACACTGAGGAGATATTCGGTAGGCAGGTTAACCGAGTACATATACTAGATTTTGAGTGATTGACTCCTGATATGAGGCAGGATTTGGCTGAGAGATTAAGGATGGTGTATACCGGGGACGATGGTCAGGAGGTATTTGTGAGTCACGCTTGGAGGAGGTTGTTTGAGATCCAGGAACCATTAGCTCGTGAGTTTTTGCTTGAGTTCTTCGGCAGTTGTAGAATCAGGGACGAGATGGGGTTAGATGTGGCTGGTACTCTATGTTTTCAGTTGGGAGGTGCTAGGCGAAGTATGACCTTGGACACAATTCATTCTAGCCCTAGTCAGCAATACTATCGAGGAGATGGTAGAGGATGGATTTAGAGAGGCATTACTGGTTACGGAGTGAGATAAATGATCCCCCCGATAAGGGGATCTAGTGATTACTAGGTTGAGATTTCTTCTGGAAGGGACTTTTTGAGAGGCGCTCCTTTATATACTTACATCAGAGATCCGGTTCAGAGGCTGTGCCACAGGTTGATCACTTACAGCATTTCTGGGAGGTGGCAGGCACCTGAAAAGGTAAATGTCACTGACCTATTTTATCTACGCAACATGGACCGAGGGGCAGCTAACGTCTCGTATCTATTAGCACAGTACTTGTTTATAGGTGCACGCTGAGGGAGAAGAGCAGTGCCGAGGTTATCAGGAAGGAACATATTATTGGCCATCTTGCTCATCAATTGGTCTAAGTGAGTGATATTGGGTTAGAGGATTAATCCGGTTGTGACCCATGAATACCGATGATTGGCATTAGAGAGCAAGTTAAGCTCAACATCTATATGGGAGATAAAATGACTGGCTCGGGTAGCCAACGAGGACCATAGATGCAGCAGGTTGCCGCGGCTAGTACCCCTGAGGCCGCTGAGGATGCTCCTATAGCTGATGAGGGTGCTCCGGCTGATCCAGCACCCGTACATGCACCCCCGCCGCCACCACCATCTCCAGCTGCAGCTAAGACTATGCCCCAAAGATTGGGGAGACTCTGATGAGGAGATTACCGGGGTTACGAAGGAAGGTTAGGAGTTTGTAGTGGACTTGTGGAGAGATCGATGACCGATCAGGGTAGATTCTCTACTGGATGATTGGCTGTAATGACTAAGCTCATAGATGCTAAGGTCGGGCAGACTTTATCAGGCATTCGATGGGACCTTCCTGGGGGAGCTTCCCAGCTGTTTTCAAGAGACATACCAGACAAAGGACCGGAGACGCCAGCACTTCCACAGCCCCGTAGCAGCCAAACCCATGATCCCTCTATCCTTTATCTTTTTGTTTCTATTTGTACATTTATTATTTGTATCGTGATGTACCTAAACTTAAAAATGCTTATCTTTTGATATATATATATTATGGTATGATGATTTTGGCGTATTTATGCATGGTAGAACAGAAGTTTCCGAGAGTAACATAAGTTCAGCCACCGTAGTTCGTGAATATGTTACAGAACCAAGCAGGGTATCCAAATCAAGAGCAGAATTGAGAAGAGAGATGTTTACAAGATTGTAGAAGCTGAAGAAATAGTCTAACTTAAAGACTTCGCTGTAAACAAAAGTGCTTCCCGGGAGACAACCCGGATTGTTATTTATTTTATCGAGTCTGTCTTCCTAGACATCAATACGGCGTATCCGCTCCATACCATACGTCGTATTGAATGTCAGGACGTTATCAATCCTTTATTTTTATGCACTTTAAAACATTATTGTCAGTTCTGTTAATACGGCGTATTCATGCACATGACACGGCGTATCCAACAGATTGACCCGTATTTAGATACTTTTTACAGGTTTTCTCAATACGAGCTCATTCCAGTTTATGATACGGCGATTGTCACAAGCTGAACAGTTTTGTTTTTAGCTTATAAATAACCATAAATACCCGAGATAGGATTTTGCATGTTTTTCCTATAATTTGCACAGGACCTCGCTGAAAGAAAAGAAATTGACAATGTTGGTGGAGAATCTACGATCTGGAAATTTTGAAGTGTTGGAGTCTTAAAACTTCAAGACGGCTGCTCAACACAAATCTTGCTCATAAACTCAACTTGGAGAATCTACCAAGCAAAATATCAGGGGAGTTTCTCATTCTAATTCTTTTTAATTCCTGTTTTTAATGTTTATCAAATACAACGAGGACGTTGTATAATTCAAGTGGGGGGATGGAATTAGAATGTATACTTGTCCTATTTTTCACACTAAAATGCTTAAATTATGCTCAAATTTAAAAAAAATTCAAGCATACTTTTGTAAAATTACTTGATACATAACTCGCACACAATCTGAATAAAGTTATCAGCGTCTTGTTTAGAACTGGTTTATTAAATCTTAAATCTTTTCTTGGTCACACAAACGGTTAACACAAATTTAATCTCGGGACGAGATTTCTTTAAGGGGTAGGTACTGTAACATCCGGCAATTTTTGAAATTTTAAATGACTATTTTACCCTTTGACTTTTTGGGTCTGACTTGACTTTTTGACTTTTGGTCTTTTATTGTCACATAAAAGCGATTACCGCGTAACCGGTAAAATTTTCGGAACATATTTTAAATAATAAATCATATTTATTATTACATCTCTCATGTGCAAGTTATTTTTAACTTATTTGACTTGAAAACGAAAAAGATATATGTTATTCTTAAGCTGACTTATCAAAAACGACCCACTAAATCACGTTTTCACGACTCGGACTCTAAAGCAATTTGATGTAAAACGACATTCCGGACAACTTTTTAGTTTTGCCCGAGACCCGAAAACAGACAGAAAGTGACTGAAATGCCCTCGCAAGATTTTAGAAACAAGAAAATAATTAAATTGTATTTAATTAACACTTTTTATTAAATAAAAATATTTAATAAATTAGTCATCATTTTATTCAGTAACGTTGGTTGAAGACGCAAATATTCAAGTAAAAGATCATTTTACGGACAAAGTTTATCGGAAATATACAAATAAATAATAAACGTTTTAAATAAATTTTATAAAACGTTTATGAAAATTAGTCGAGTGAATACTCGTTTTTATGGGAAAAATTATTTGGAACGCAATGGCGCAAGTTTCGTGTTTTGAATCGTCCGTTTACTAGTTCAAACGAGTCCCGAACCGATAGTTAACAAAACTATATTAAAAACTTACACAATTAACCCTGGACTATTTGAGACTTGACACTTTTCTTATAACTTTTAATATATATATATATATATATAAGTTATATATTTTTCTTTCATTTCATTTCAAACACAACACACACACATGCATATTCACACTTCTCTATTTCTCTCTTAATTTTTCCGGCGAACTCCCGCCGCCGCCGGATTCCGGCCACCGCCACCGCCGCCGGAAAACTTTTCCGACGAGTTTCCGGCCGAAACCAAAAATGTTTCTCATCACCCGATCTATCCGATCCACCATGTCACGCCGCACTCCACCACCACTCACCTCGTCACCACCACCCCCACTGCCATCCCCACCACCGCAGCCCCATCATCACACCACCATCATCACCCCACGGCAACCACCCACAAGGGTGCGTTGGTTTTTATATTTCGCACCATCAAGGGTGCGTTCGGTTTGAAACAGAACCAACAAAGGGTGCGTTTGATTTCGGCAGCCACCCAACAAAGGGTGTGTTTGGTTTTTCTTGACACGACGTAGGGTGTGTTTGTGTTGTTTTGTCAGCCGAAGGGGTGGCAGCCACCACCATGGGGTGCGGTTGGGTGGCAGCCACCACCGTAGGTTGCATTTGGTTTACTTAAAAACCCAAAAAGGGTGCGTTTGTTTTATGGCAGCAGCTATAGGCTGCGTTTGGTTGTTAAAACCGCACCAAAGGGGTGCGTTTGGATCTAGGAACATCGAAAAAGGGTGCGTTTGGCATAAGAAAACAACATAAAGGGGGTGTTTGGTTGGGCAGATTCATCATAAGGGTGCGTTTGGGTGTGCAGTTTGGCACTAAGGGTGTGTTTGGTGTAGTAGGAAAACCATACAAGGGTGTTTGGTTTGGCAGATTTGCCAAACGGGAGTGTTTGGCTTAGCAGTTAACACATATAGGGGTGTTTGGGTGAGCAGGAACACACTAAGGGTGCGTTTAGTTTAGCAGAAAGACCAACAAGGGTACGTTTGGTTTATACAATTGACTAATAAATATAATAAGAGATTTATAAATTATAAATCGAAACTAAATGGCGGTTAATCGTTAAATAAATGTGATATTCATTACTTTGTTTTAGTTGATATATATAAATATATATATAGATATTTAAAACACGCGGGTTGTTTGGAAAGTGGAAAAACATTAGATTTTATAAATATGGGAAACGTTATATAACCGGAAAGATCATGACGAAATTTATATAAATTTCTATATTTAGTAATGTTTTACTAAACCTCTATTATTTTAAAAACCCGGTAAAATAGACTAAGTTATATTTTAAAGATATATTAAATTATAACTGTACAATAACTCGACAACGAATAAGAATTATACATTTACAAATGAGACAACGATTAGCTACGATCCGTCAATATGACGAAAGATTAATTTATAAAATATTATTTTATAAATTCCTGACGAGAATGTAAAATCATAACTTTTGTAAAAGCTTTACAAACATCGGTTGTTTAATTCATAACTTTAAGATGTGTGTCTACTTTTATGCAAGGACTTTTTATTAATTAAATTGGTGTCGAAATATTTTGTTCTAATTATTTTCTCACGTTCCTTATATAATACCTGTAAAGTATTATATACTTCACATATATATTTGGATTGTCTATCTTCGTTATATAATTCACGGTACGAATTATATACTTGTTCATTTTTCATATGTAATATATGCGGAAATATATTACACAATTTGCGTTTACTTTCGATTTATTTTATTTAACCAACCACCAAACTATTACAACTTGTGAATCTAAATCTTTATCAACGTGTCGCGTTGACGTAACCATTCATCGAGAAATCCAAATACATTATCCTAGGCTAGTGGGTATTAGCCGATAAGATTAGTTGCAACTTCTTGGTCGAGCCGATCTGGTTTCCGTTTGTGTTATGCTTAATATGTGCATTTCTGCCAATCGTTCTGCAGCATCAATGTGAGTTTATAGCCCCCTTGTTTTTTTACTGGATTTACGTATATTTTTGGGGTGGGAACATGCTTGTTTACAAATGCATTTACATGGTTGATTATAAATTGGTTTACATATTTATTTATATATCATACTTGTTCATTTTTTCCATATGTAATATATACGGAATATATTACACACTTTGCGTTTACTTTTCGATTTATTTTATTTAACCAACCACCAAACTACTACAACTTGAAATCTAAATCTTTTCTCAACATGTCGCGTTGAGGTGACTATCCATCGGGAAACCCAAATTCATTATCCTAGGCTAGTGGGACTTAGCAGTTGAGTTAAGCTGCAACTTCTTGATCGAGTCGTTTCGGTTTTTCGTTTGTGTTATGCTTAATATGTGCATCTCTACAAATCGTCCTTCATCATCAAGGTGAGTTTATAGCACAATGTTTTAATGGTTTTACATATTTTTTTGGTGTGAGAACATGGCTTGTTTACAATTTTGCATTGTACGTGGTTTTGATTACTGTATGATTTAATACTTATTTATATATCTCGCGATGAGATACAATACTTGGTTAATTTTCGAATGAAAACACATACTATACTTTTTTGATTACGGATTAACTTAGGTTGCATGAACTATAAATCACTTGGAGGGTGAGCGCGAATGTTATGAAATAGATCTATTCGGGATTGACAATCCCCGTTCGGGTGACTAGCTATCACCGGTAACGAACGTTATAACATGTCGGAACACGATTGGTTGAGTCTTCAAGGCCAACAATTACATACACATGAACATTTTCAGAAATGCCCGGGTGTTCTTGGAGGGGACACCTATGATGGGTACATATTATTTTCATTAATGCCGGAGCCCCCCCTGGGTTCTTGTAGGGACCACCTTTCGATGGGTTCACTGCTTATGTGACTTGAATATAGTGGCTTACATTCAAGTATACGGTCACCGTTTCATGAACTTAGAGTAATGGTAATCATGGTTTCATACACACTTGAACCTCTACGTTGCCTTGAATAAAGTGGTAATACATACTTTGAACAATTGTGGTCCAATTTTCATACGTACATTTTGTGACTATTTGGGGATTGAAATGCAGGCATATTTTTTCAAAACTCTTTTGATTTATGATTCATACATGCATTTTGGGGGACATAACCGGTTTGAAACCGAATCTTTTCAATTTACAGAACTTTGGTTCAACATTTATACTTAAACAAATCTATGAACTCACCAATTTTATGTTGACACTTTCTAAGCATGTTTTTTCAGGTGAATTAGATGCTTGGCCTACTTGATGTGCACTAGAGTCTAAATTTGACAAGATTTCATTCATGGATTTCTACATACATACAAATGATCAAATCTCGTTGTATTACTTTCAAGGTTTTCACTGTGATGCAATTATGAGACAAATTTTATATCAATTTCAAGAAAATCAACGAGATTACTTTTCTAACGACACATTTAGAGGTTGTTCTCTTGTATCTAGCGCTGTGTATTATGAAGTAACGCCCCCGGACACATTTCCACTGTGACACATTTTTGGGAGTGTTACAATATTACTATGACGAAGCCTTCGATCGAAGAACCACCGGAACTCGAGCTTAAGGATTTACCTTCTCATTTAGAATATGCATTTTTAGAAGTAACCGATAAATTACCCATCATAATTTCTAAAGAATTAAAAGATGAAGAAAAGGCCGCCCTTTTAAAGGTTCTTAAGTCACACAAACGGGCCATTGCATAGAAAATTTCTGACATTGAGGGCATCGACCCTCGTTTTTGTACTCACAAGATCTTAATGGAAGATGACTTCAAACCGGCGATTCAACATCAAAGAAAGGTAAATCCGAAAATTCATAAGGTTATCAAAAAGGAAGTTATCAAACTCCTTGATGCCGGATTGATTTACCCTATCTCCGATAGTCCGTGGGTGAGCCTCGTTCATTGTGTGCCTAAAAAGGGTGGCATGACCGTAGTTGAAAACGAAGATAATGAGTTAATTCCTACTAGGTTAGTTACGGGATGGCGCGTTTGTATTGATTACTGTAAGCTTAATGATGCCACTCGTAAAGATCATTTCCTGTTGCCTTTCATGGACCAAATGCTTGAACGTTTAGTAGGAAACAAATACTATTTCTTTTTAGATGGATTTTCCAGATATTTTCAAATTCCTATTGACACACAAGACCAAGAGAAGACCAATTTCACTTGCTCTTATGGGACGTTTGCCTACCGACGTATGCCTTTTGGTTTATGTAATGCTCCGGGCACGTTTCAAAGGTGCATGATGGCTATTTTCCACGACATGATCGAGGAAACAATGGAGGTCTTCATGGACGATTTCTCGATCTTTAGGAATTCTTTCTCTTCATGCCTCTCCTATTTAGACAAAATGCTAAAACGGTGCGAAGACACCAACTTAGTTCTAAATCGGGAGAAATGCCATTTTATGGTGAAAGAAGGCATTGTTCTAGGACATAAGATTTCAAAGTCCGGGATTGAGGTCGACAGAGCTAAATTTGATGTTAAAGCTAAACTCCCTCATCTGACTTCGGTTAAAGGCGTTCAAAGTTTTTTAGGTCACGTCGGGTTCTATCGTCGATTTATTCAAGATTTTTCTAAAATCGCCCAGCCAATGACCCATCTTCTCGAAAAAGAAACCCCGTTTATTTTCTTGAAAGAATGTATTGAAGCGTTTAATATACTTAAGAAAAAGTTAACCAAAGCCCTAATTTTAGTTGCCCTCGATTGGGACCTACCATTTGAAATTATGTGCGACGCTAGTGATTATGCGGTAGGTGCAATCTTGGGGCAACGTAAGACCAAACAATTTTAGCCTATACACTATGCAAGTAAGACCATGACGGATGCTCAAGCACATTACACTACAACGGAAAAAAGAGTTATTAGCCGTGGTGTATGCTTTCAAGAAATTCCGGCCTTACATAGTCTTATCAAAGACCATAGTGTATACGGACCACTCGGCTCTCAAGTATCTTCTTGCTAAGCAAGATTCTAAGTCGAGATGGATCTGGTGGATTCTCCTACTCTAAGAATTCGATGTCATTATTCATGATAAAAAAAGGAGCGGAGAATCTCGCGGCCGATCATTTGTCTAGATTAGAAAATCCTCAGGGTGATCTTGGGAAAAAGGAAATTAATGAAACCTTTCCTCACGAGACCCTCGGAATGATAACTTTACATGGTGATTCAAGTGCCCCATGGTTTGCCGTCATTGCAAATTACCATGCAGGGAATTTTGTAGTGAAAGGGATGTCGTCGCAACAAAAGAAAAAATTCCTTAAGGATGTAAAGCATTATTTTTGGGACAACCCCTACTTATTTTGGATTTATGCGAATCAAGTGATTAGACGTTGTGTTTACGGCCAATAAGTCGTTGATATCCTCACGGCTTGCCATAATGGACCCACCGGGGGACATCACTGTGTGAACTACACCGCTAAGAAAATCTTTGATTCCGGTTTCTATTGGCCGACAATCTATCGCGATGCCCATGACATGGTAAAGTCATGTGACTCATGTCAACGTCAAGGAAAAATCTCGCAAAATGTGAAATGCCTCAAAATGCAATTCAAGTATGGGAGATCTTTGACGTATGGGGCATTGACTTTATGGGTCTGTTCCCGTCTTCTCGAGGGAACAAGTACATTCTCGTGGCCGTTGACTATTTGTCCAAATGGGTTGAAGCGAAAGCGCTCCCCACCAACAATGCCCGAGTTGTTGTTAAATTCTTAAAATCTCTCTTTGCCCAATTTGGAACTCCTCGTGCTATAATTAGTGATCGCGGTACTCATTTTTGCAATGACCAATTCGCAAAGGTCATGCTTAAGTATGGAGTTACTCATCATCTTTCTACCGCGTATCATCCACAAAAAAGTGGACAAGTGGAGGTTTCAAATCGTAGTTTGAAACGTATCTTAGAAAGGACCATACGTGAAAATCAAGCTTCATGGTCCGATAAGTTAGATGATGCTTTATGGGCCTTCCGTACCGCATTCAAGATACCCATCGGGTGCACTCCTTATAAGCTTATCTACGGAAAGGCTTATCATCTTCCTATCGAACTTGAACAAAAGGCCTATTGGCCTTAAAGCATTGCAATTTTGACCTTAAGACCGCGGGTGATCACCGAAAAGTTCAAATGAACGAATTAAATGAACTCTGGGATCAAGCCTACGAGAACTCTTTAATCTACAAAGAGAAAACAAAGAAGATTCATGACACCAAGATTAAGAATCGTGTTTTTAACGTTGGTGATCGAGTTCTTCTCTTCAATTCTTGATTAAAGATTTTCTCGGGCAAGCTCAAAACCCATTGGACCGGACCGTTCACCATTGCTCAAGTTTTCCTTTATAGAACCGTCAAGTTATCTCAAACTGACAGGCCAAACTTCAAGGTGAACGGTCATAGACTTAAACACTATTTTGGAGGGGACATACCACCTATGGTTGCCTCGGATCTCTAAACTTTTCCCATGGACCACTAAATTCGGGGTTGAGTCAGGCTCGTGACTCGGTTAACAAAAACAAGCGCTTCGTGGGTGGCAACCCATGCTTATCCCTAGTAGTAGTATATTAGTATAATATTTATGAATAAGTGTGACATGAGGAGGCTCTCCTCTTCCTTTCTCATGATTCGTGGTTTGTGTTTTATGTCCAGGATTGCTCGAATTATGAAGACTCTCGTGCTCGTAGTTTTGTCCATCGTCCACTCGAGCTTCAATCCTTAGCATGCTTATTTATGGGAATCCGATATCCTATATCTTATTGATTCATGTTTATCTATTAGCATAATTAATAAACAGCTTTTGATTTACGTAAAGACCCTTTAAACATTAAGGACAATGTTTAGTTCTAGTATGGGGGGATCTTTCGATTTGATCTTACTTGCATTTGCCTTGTCTTCTCGTAATACCATTTTTCCACCAAAAATATATGATTTTATGCCAAAATTAAATTTTTTCAAAAATAGAATAAGTGTTTTGACACGTAGTTTTGCCTTTTTAAGAATAAATTTTGACTTGATCGAGTATATTGCGGTCTAGCTTGCCACTTAACTTATATAAATTTAAGCTTTTGCTAGTCTTTTGTACAAGAAGCTTTAAAACGTGAATTCTAGCTTGAAAAAGCCAAGAGTTTGCAAGTTTCCATAATAGACTTTAAAAATGCAAAGTTTGTTTTTATTAGACTAAGCATTCACGGATCTTTTTATTAAAGATTTTAAATTTGCGAAGAACGAAAAATGATAGAGTTTTATATAAGTTGAGATGCTAAACATGGAGTAGTTGGATCTCTTTAGAGCTCATAGAGGTTAATTGTGGCTTTTTGCTCCTACCAGCTTAATACATATTATATAATTGTTGAATAAAAAAGTTACTTTGGTTTTTGCGATTCTTAGTTTAGATCCCTTCGTAGAGATTCCTTCTAGTGAAAGTAAGGTACACATCGAGGTTTTGTCAGTGTTGTGGGGAAATAGGCTACCAATTCCTGACGGCTCGCTACCGTTGTCTAGGTAGTTAAAAGACCACAGGACTTGAAATTTGGCTAATAATAATAATAAAAAAAAAACTGTGGGCTGATAAAAGTTTATTGTCTCTGGTCGGTTCACTGCTGATGTGGCAGTCTTCAAAAGAAGGCCCATAGTAAGAATAATAAATCCGAGACTGATAAAAGTTCATTGCATCTGGTCGGTTCGCTGCCGATGTTGTAGCCTTCAAAAAGGTCGAGGATCCCTTGGTCGAAATAAGACTCCTGGACCATGATCGGCTCGCATACCGATGTGGCAGTTGTTTAAAGGACCGGGGGGTTTAATAATGTTACAATAACAATAATAATAATAAAGAAAAATTTCGACTCTGGGGTTATCTAAATAAAGCCTCCGTCTCTGGACTTGTAGTTGAGTTGTTTCGGATGAAATAAAAAGGATAACTCCTAAATCATGCGAAATTAGAACCTTAATGTGGACCTTATTCTCACCATGTCGTCTCTTTAGGAAATGATTTCAAACTAATTATGGTCTAAACCGGGTTTACTTTATATCAATAAGGATATAATTTATTCGTCATCAATAATAATGATAATAAAATCCTTAGAGGATTTAGGAATAATGGGAGCGAAAAGTTAAGTTTTTACTTACACAATTATCATTTATGAGTAGTGTTAGCATCTTAACTTGTATTTAACAATGATTTCGTTTTTAAGCTTGGTTTGGGGCGGGTGAAAAATCAAGGACGATGAATTTATCCTTTTAGACATAGCATATCCTTTTAGTGTTTCTTGTTCCGTAATTTTATAGTTTCACTTAAAAAAATAAATAAATAAATAAATATGATGATTATAATAAATGTATGCATATATAAAAAAATGGAAAAACGAAGGCTTTTCAAAACTAATGATTTCTTAATCCTCTTAGATGAACACTTTGCTACTTTTCGAGGTAATTAGTATAATGGGGTTGAAATTTTTTGTTTTCTAAGTGTGTATTTATGACATTGCGTGAGGACACGGCAATAGCTTAGTATGGGGGATTTTTGATATGTGTTTAATCACATATCATTATTCCTTATTAAAATAAGCTTAAAAGACCAAAAATACATAAAAACGCATTGTATATGTGTGTTTTGTGATTTGTATTGTGCAGGTAACGAATATATCTAAAAATGGACAAAAACAAAGCAAAAAGGACAAAACCAAGCACGAGATTGGAAGAATGCAAGAAATCAAAGCCGAAGGCGTATACATCTTTAAATGGACCAACCGTTGCTCATTTAATGGGCCGGGTCAGCCCATTAAGATTTATACTATACAAAACTTAAGCCTAAATCTTAAAGTCCAAAACCCTTTATTCTTAACCCGGTCCAGGCCCAAGATATAAAGTCCAAGCCCAATCCCTAATAACCCGAGTCCAAGTAAAAAAGATAACACAGAGTCAAAATTACTGTGTATCTTCTTCCCTTTCCCTCCTATTTTACACATAACGATTTACACAAGGTAACTTCACTAATCCCCTCACTCTCGTATCCTTCTAGAAGCCAGCGTGGCTCACAGATGACACCATTTAAGCCATCCTGGCAATCCTGAGCGATTTCATTAGTTGATAATGCGTGGAGGCGATCCAAGGGCTTATATGGATGGATTTAGAATCAAGGGCTCAGATTGGATGTTGAAGACGCTCCTCAAGGGCCTAGAAGCTTCACTTCATCACTATAAATAAGGATGCACTCACATAGTTAAGGATTATCTAGCTTTAGTAATATTAAGTAGGTTATTAATGTAGTTTTTAGCTTATTTTTTCGTTTTTAATGTAATTTCTTCTTTTAAAGTTGGTAAACGTTTGATTAGTAATAAAATCTCAGTTTTACTTAAATTGTTTAATGAATTCCTATTTTACTTTTATGCCAGTTGATTTAATAAGTGTTTAGAAATGATCAAATAAGCTTAATAAGCTCTCCTTTACTCCTTAAGCTAGAACTTAATCAATTAAGCTTTCTCAAGCTTAACTGATTAAGCATATTTCCTTAAGACACCTCAAAGAAAGTTTAAGCTAATTTGGATGATAAGCCAATAATGGAAGGGCTTATAGGGACTTTACCAGCTTATCTCTGATAAGCTGGAGCTTGTAGATAAGCTCTTTTGAGCAAATTAGATCCCTGTTAAGCTGGGATCAAGGTACATGCTCTTTTTCTACTTTAGCTTATTTACTTATTCAGATTATTAATCTGCTTATTGGTGCTTTTTCTATGCTTATTCATGCTTAATCTATCTAATGTTAGCTTATTAAGTCTAGTTTTTAGGTTAAAATAGTTTAGCTAAAGTTTTAGTTAAAACTGTCTTGTTTTTAGTTAAAACTGCTTGTAGATTTAGCTTATTATCTAGTGCTTATTTTCCTTAAGTATTTTCTTATTTGTTATCAATATGCCTAGTTCTCCATCTGTTTTTACAAATTGAAGCTTATTTGAATCTGTTTTGGCTTAAAATGAGTTTTCAAAGATTTAAAGGGGTGTTTGGGACAAGGTTGTTTGGGACAAGGTTGTTTGATATGGTAAAATCAAGTTAAACCTGTCCTTGGCTATCAAGTCAGATTTCATAAGCTCAAATTAGTCCTAAGTAGTAGTTTTCATAAGCTTAGAACTAGTTTTGTTAAGTTTTGAAGTTGTTTTATCTATAATCCAAGTTTGTTAGTTCTAAAGTTGTGCTAAATTGCTTGTCAGTTGATTTTTGCTTAAGGTATAATTTTAGTGATCAAAATTGGTTTCATATGCATCATAGAGCATTTGTTTTGAGTCATAAGTTCTTAGAATAGCCTTTAAAAGTTTTAGTCAAATTAATGAGTCAAGAATGCTAGTTAATGGAGTCCTCCTAAAAGTCTAAGTTTGCAGATCAATTTGTGGTTTGATTTTAGCTTTTCTTTAGTTGATTTTTGTTTAAGCTAGCTTATTGTAGTCTAGGCTCAACCTGTTTTTAGTTTATAGTGTGTCAAATAAGTTTGAGTCTTAAAAACTAGTCTACAAGTAGCAATTTTACATCAAAAAACCCAAAAAATAATTATTGTAGTCTGTCTTTTCAATCTGTCATTTCTAGCTTATTTCTTTATTTTCTTTGCTTAATTCTGGCTTAATTATGTTCTCTGAGTCCAATCCTTAATCTGTTTTCATATTTCAGTTTAATCCTAGTGTTCATTAGCTTAAAATCTAAGCTTAAGTTTTTGAAAAAGTCCTTTAAATCCCTCTTTTAGAGTCCACTGTCTTAAGACTTTTAGTTGATTTTCAGCTTTTAGATTGTGCTTATTTCTTATCCTAAGTGCTTATTAAATTTAGTACTAGGTCTGTTTCTAGCTTATAGGTTTGTTTTTAGCTTATTAGTCATCTTAAAGCTTATTATGACAAAATAGTCTTAACTAAATCAAGTAGTCTTTAAAAAGCTAAACTGTGACTTTTATTTGTGCTTTTTCTAGCTTATTAATTAGCTTTAGTCTGAAGTCCCTTTATTAAAGTTGCTTTTTTCTGCTTAAACTTTAGCTGTTTTAAAAGAAAATAAAAAAATATAATTCCACAAAAAGGGTGTCACAGGGTTCGAACCTGTGACCTTCCCTTCACACACACAACACCTCAACCAACGCGCCCTTAAGTCTTTTTCATAATACCTTTGCACCCTTTATTTGTTAAATGCAGTTTAGTAATTAGCTTATTTTAGCTTATTAATTTTTCACAGCTTATTGGGTGTAGCTTTTTCACTTGTTTTTCTTAGTAAACCCTTAGAATAGTGTTTAGTATTTTTATAAATTTTTTAAAATTTTTATAATTAAGTTTAGTATTTTTAATTTAATTTTTGAGTATTATTTAGTTTAAAAAATAGTTTTGAATAATTAAAAAAATATTTTCTTTCTTTTAAAAATTAGTTTAATTCATTTAAGTTCAAAAATTTGCATATTGAGTTTTTAGAGTTTTATTTTGTTATTTTTAGTTGGTTAAATTTAGTTATTAATTAGTTTTAATTAGTATAGCATGCCTTTATGTGTTTTCCCTTTACGTTATTAGGTTTAGATTCCAAAATCCAAAATATTGATTATTCAAGCTCGTGATCACAAACCGAAACAAGGTTTTCAAATTCACACTTTGTCGGGATACGACATCCGGGAGATACAAATATTGTTTGCCCTCAAGTAATTTTTATATCAAACGGGATACTCTCTATACTATTACTATTTGAGATATTTAGTTATATATTTTATTATATATATACTATTTCTTATCAAATCACCCTTGATCACGGTTGACATATTTGTTTGACCTAGTTATATAAATCGGCAAGGTTGGTGGCCTTGTAGCGCCTAGGCGGTGATTAATCGGCCTCGTAGACCTTTTTTTGCAACACTAGACGAAATAGAGTTCCACCACTCCATTTTTCACGTACTCAATAAAGTGGTATCTCACATCTATATGCTCGGATCTCGAGTGTTGAACATTGTTGCATCATAAAGTGATTGCACTCTTGTTATCACGGTATAGAGGAATATTATTGAATTTAAGCCCATAGTATGTTAGTTGTGATCTCATTCATAAAAATTTAGCACAACATCCAGATAAAACAATATATCCAGCGTCTGTACTGGAGATAGCAGTGGTCTTTTGCTTTTTGTATGACCAACTGACAAGTTTGCCCCCCGAGAATTGTGCACTTCCAAATGTGCTTCGTCTATTATATTGACACCCAGCGTGGTCTGCATCCGCATATGCTATTAGAGTAATGCAGGAATCTTTCGAATACCAAAGACCCATATCATTGGTTCCTTTTAGGTATCGATAGATCCGCTTAACTGCATGTAAGTGCTTTTCGGTAGGCTTTGCCTGATACCAGGCACACATGCAAACTACAAATACAATGTCTGGTCTACTGGATGTAAGATACATAAGGGAACCAATCATACCACGGTAATGTGTAGGATCAACTAGTTTCCCTTGTAGATCTTCATCTAGTTTACTTTTGTCCATCATAGGGGCGTCAACGGGATCACTAGATTGCATACCATATTTCTTTATTATTTCAAGAACATAGTTAGACTGGTTTATAAAGATGCCTCTGTGACTTTGAAAAATTTGAAGTCCAAGAAAGAAAGACATTTTGCCCATCATTGACATCTTAAATTTGGAAGTCATTATTTTAGCAAATTCATCACACATAGCATGATCAGTAAAAGCAAATATTATATCATGGACATAAATTTATACCAATAAGATGTCGCGGCCTGCTTTCTTGATGAATAGTGTTGGATCGAATGCACCTTTGGAGAACTCTTGTGATAGTAAAAAACTGGACAACATGTCATAACACGCGCGTGGAGCTTGTTTAAGACCATAAATTTTCTTTTTGAGCTTGTACACGTGATTTGGGTTGTCTTGATCTACGAATCCTTCCAGTTGACTAACATAGACCACTTCGTGAAGCTCGCCGTTCAAGAAAGCAGTTTTGACATCCATCTGATAGATTGTCGTGTTCTTGTTGGTAGCATTTGAAATGAAGATACGAATGGCCTCTATTCTAGCAACAGATGCAAACGATTCCTCGAAATCAATTCCCACCCTTTGACAGTATCCTTTAGCAACCAATCGAGCCTTTTTTTAAGTACACCCCCAAGTTCGTCTTTCTTAACTTTGAAGATCCACTTCAGTTTAATCAACATTACGAAATCTAGACAAGGTACTAATTCCCAAACTTCCAGTCTCTCGAATTCATGCATTTCCTCCTGCATAGCTTCAATCCAAGAGGATTCAAGCATTGCTTGTTTAAAATTACTTGTAATGGACGAATGTCACTTAGGTACCCCAAACCATATGGAAAGAATCTTCATTACTCATCACGGTTTCGTACCAAAGGATGACAAACACAAGTTTATGGAGTCAATGGATAATTGTCAACATCATAACTTCTTTCTGCCACATAAAGCTGCGTCAAAAAGCTGATTTCAAATTCTACATAAAAGTATAAAACTAACTGCTCTGGATCCTTATTGGCTTATAATGGACATAACTTCTATGTTTGTCATGTGATATAAACATTTTAGCCAAATGCGTATTTTAGTACTTGTAATATATGACAACCCGCAAAAACATACCGTATACCATATATCATAATTATGAAAACAAAATAACAAAACATAAAAAGAGTCCGTTGCATTTTTCGCGCCTACAAGTAAATACTCCTATGAGACCCTTCTCCATGTTTACTCATTTAATTTAATAAATTTAATTGAAGTGACATTGACGGTGCCTAAAGAAAGTGGTGGTCACCGGTGAGACGATGACTATGAATGAGTGTTATTTAGCAAAACATGAACGAGATATGATTGCGGAATTGATTGAAGTGAAGACATTGTACATTTTGTTACATAATTAGTCTCTATATTAGCACATGGTTAAGTCTAGGGGGTTAAGTGTAGTGTTAAGTTTATTATTAGTCAAGTAGTATTAGAATGGGTCGTTGGATTTGCTTGTGTCCCAAGCCTAGCCCATTCTTTGTTCCCGTAGTCGAATTAGACTTCTTGTAGAAGTCGGTTTTTCCATCACCCTCATCTCTATAAAAGGAGGTGGGGGAGAGGGGTCTTGCACACTTCATTCTTAAAATACTAATCGTTTGGTTAGGGTTTTATCGTGTGCTTCTTATTCTACTCTCTGTCGAGATACATCTGCTTGTGTGTGTCCTTATAGAGAGATACAGGAACAATGTTGGGTATAACAAGCTGTATTGATTGCTTCGGCCAACAAAAATAATGGAGCTTTTAAAAATATCAAAATTGTGCGGGCAGCTTCCACAAGAGTCCGGTTTCATCTTTCGACAATGCCATTTTGTTGAGGAGTCCCACGGCAACAAATGTTGATGCGAGTGCCAACATTTCATAAAAGTCTCGAAGGGTATTCATTGACAAATTCAGTTCATGATCTGTTTTTACATTTTGGACTGTGGCATTTCAAAAATGAACTTGACAAATTTTTTTCGATGTATTGATGATAGGTAGGGAGCTTCATCCTTTGATCTCATAAAAGTTAACCCAAGTAACATGGCCTCGCGTCTCTCTCTCATCCTCCTCTCTCGCACCTCACCACCTCTCGAACTGCTAAATCGCTTTAACACCATTCGTACTTGTTCTCTATAGCATTGGGCTTACAAAAGATCCATATTGCAGAGATAGTGGTTTCTATTGGTTAGTGTCTTTAGCTTTTGGGTTGTTGAGAGGGATTTATTGCATTTGCCTAATGCACAATGCCTTGAACACCATATGTTCTTTCTTAAATTTAAGCTTTGGACATGTCCCTCATGCAAACCAAAGGACCGTCTTGGTAGCTTATAGAGTATGATGAAGTGGAGATGAGATAACGAGGTGACATAACTAGCTCTTAGTATTTTGAAGCTTTTGATAGGTAAACAAAACTGAGAAGTCTTTAGCATGTCTTAATGAGAAATTGTGTATAGTTTGTGTGCTCTGGATTTGAAAGTAGATCAACACCATCTAATCCCTAATAAAGAAGTGTTTTTTTTGAAAAAGCAACCCGCGCCCACTCTCGCATAGAGTCTCAACTATCATTGTCAAAAACTAAAAAACAAGTTCATGTCAAGACACTTACACATAATAGACCCTGAGATGTTAAATCCCAGAGATAATCACAATAACTATATCTTAGCAATCTGGTCGTTTTAGTTCTAATAGTTCTAGAAATTACACTGACGAAGTTCATAAGCTGAGATTGGTTTCTAGTCATATGTTTTGAGCATCCAGAGTACAAATACCAAAGAACAATCTGGACAACCTATCATTGAAAAGAGAAGAAGAAGTTGGAACATCTGTAGCATTGGATCCCCAAGAATGATTGGGTTCTGAGTTGTTAGCAATCCTAGATTCTATCTTAGATTTTTTACTCGAACCTACAGATTTTACTTGTTTGGGTCTCCTGCTATAGACTTTAATCTCTGGTTTTTGTGTTTCTACTGAGTGAGAAGTGGTTTCCTTATTAGGCATTAAGTTAGTGAAGTGAACCTAGTTTAAAGTGCACGAGGAGTTTTACCAAACTAAAGTGAATAGTTTTCCTGTTGGTTCAACCTTCACCCTTTTCCACTTTTATATCCTACTTTAGTGAAACACTTTACCTGTAGGTTTCAAAAATATTATGTTGTTAGCTTTGCTATAAGCGATTAGACTTTAGAGGCACATTTCACGTCATTCACACAAAATCAAGGAATACAACATCATGATTTGCATCAAAATACATTGTTTACTTTAACACAAATTAACTCAGAATTCTCTTTAAAACTATTATGCCTTTACTTTTGCTATCACAAATAGGATACCTTTAAAATGATTCTTTTTTTCAGAAACTTAAATTAGCTCTCCAAGTTGCGACTTATACTTTAATTATTCTTGTTGCTACTTGGGTCGTTTGCCGGATCCTATATTCTTTTTATTTCTGTAGGTTGTGATCTACTAATACTAGTAGGAACCTTCAATCCTGTAGAAGGCAACATAGGTGTGTTAGAATCTGGTGTTTTGGATGAATCTATACCTATTTATGTAATGTTTGCTTGAGGATGGTGAGACATTTAGTCTCTCACACGCTCTCCTTTTTTTGAATTTATTTATTGTGTGACAGCAACCAATTTGTCACTAGGTTTATTCGTATTAGGGCATGTGTCTCGAACATAAACAAGTAACACTCTGATTCTCTTGGCATGCTTACAGGCAAAGTCTAACGCATTATCTAAAGGTTGTTTTGCTTTAGCTTGTTTGACTATTCCTGGAAGGATATCTGCTTGTTCCTGAGTGTACTTAAGATAGTCTATGTGAGCGTTCCTATTTTTCAATAACCTAGAAGGCTAATCGATTCTTAATCAAGTTTGTTTGAACATCCTGGAGCAATATTGGTGGCTATATCAAGCACATATTTACCTTTTAATCTCTTATTATTTGGTATAATGGCTATTGTCGGCAAAACCCCGTTTTCTTGAATTGTTGCCTTTTTAAATCTGCTCGCGCGCGACCTATAAACTTATAATTCAATTAAGCAATCAAAGAGTCACAATGTTCTTTAGAAAGAGCGTTATTTTTAACCGAATCAAATTGATCTTTGTAAATATTTTTTAAATGCTCAATTTCTTTATGTAAAATCTCGTTTTTAGAGAGTAATTTAGCCACACTATGCTCCAACTCAATGTTTATGGTTTCAATCTCATCCATATCTTGTCTGCCACCTCTCTCCCGCGCTCCCGCTTTCTTGTTTTTTCCTCTCATAGATTTGTTATGTTCTTGTTCAACTTCGAATGGTAGTTGGCTTTAGCTTGTAGCTGTGCTTTCAAATCGTTTTCTTTAAAATCATTCTGGATTTCAAAGCAGCATTTTGATTATCACAGGATTTGTCCTTCTGAAAAATTTCTTGATTAAGTTGTATTGACAATTAAAGAGAAATACAATGTTTTTCAAGTTGTGATTAACTTTTCAAAAGTTCATTATTCGTATTTTGTTGTTTCAAAAGCTCAACATCAAGATCAGAACACTTATCACAAGATTCACTACTTTGCATTTTCCGTATTCCCCTGAATCACCACAACAGTAGGTAGATTTCATCACACATAGCATAACATCTTGAGATATGATTTGGTATATGATTCGTTCGTTGTCAAGAAAAAGTTCTTTCTTATGAATTTCAAAACACTGTTATTTTCTTTTCTAAATCAATTTCTTTGTTCATATATTTAGTTTCTTTTTCTTTGGAATCATTTTTGAAACAGTGAATGTTTCAATTTTTATGTTTTTTCGCACGTCGCTCACTGATTAGAAATATTTTTTCAGTGAGTTAATTTACGCTTAAGTGCAAGTTTATTCCTTAATCTATCTTCCATTTGAATTCGCATCATTTTTTCACAGAGTGCTTAAATTAATATTAAGTCTTTGTTCAAAAGTTTTGACTCGTTCTTTATATCTCTCAAGCTCAGCAGTTAAGGATTCGTTATTCTTTTCCTGATTAGCCTTTTTTCCAATTTATTTACATGATTAATCATTTGTTCATATATTTATTCAATCACAGATAATATCATTAAATCTTGTTGTGCATACAAATTAGTATCTTGAACATATGCTTGTTGTGTTTCTTGCAAATATTGAGAGTACGGAATGATATTGCTATCACTTGTTATCTCATTATCTGGAAAAACAACAAGTGGTGTTTCTTCAAAATCTTGCATGGCATGCATACTTTGATTGCCCAAGTCATTATGATAGGATTCAGAATGAGGTACCTCTGAGATAACATCTGAACCATAGTTGAAAAGATTGGCCATCAGAACCGCTTTTGCATTAGAGACATCATCACAGTCAGAATCATAAGCATCTAGATCCTCAGTCTGGAAAGCAACATTGTTTGGAATGGTTGTCTGAGTAGCTTGGCCGTATGGAATGCTTAAGTCTTCAAGAATTGTTGGTTGCTCTTTGTTGATAGAAATAATGCATAAAAACGTTATTAATATTTTTTGACCTCTCTATGTTTTGATAATCACAAAACGTAAAAAGCTCAATGAAAAATTTAACGTAAACAAGTATTTCACGTGTAAGATTTCATTCGAAAAGTTTAATCACTGTAAAGGTATGAATTAAATAAAATGCTTATTGCATTTTATGATCCAAAGGATTTTATTTATTACTTATATTTTTTATAAAATGTTACAAAAAATGTTATAATTATACAAAATAATAGTCAATTTAAACAGAAATTGGTTGTTATTCATAAATTATTGTTTTGAATTCATATTTTCCACCTTAAAACGAAAATATTTGATTCCGGAAATATCTCACTCACCCATGGAAAAGACAACAAATGGGAGTGTCAGGCATGGGCGCCCCTTCGATTTAAGGGCGGCCCAATTAGTGAATTAAGGGGGAACGTACACCTGCGCGATCCCCGCCCCACACGCCCCCCAAGGGGGCTCGGCCAGTCCTAAACACGCTCCCCAGCTTTGCCTATAATTAGCAGATGTGCAAACTATTTTCACCTTTTGCACACTTTTCTTTTAGTTCTAAATTAGTTTCATTCACTTTATTCCTTTGATCATCTAATTCATGTATTTTTTTCAAGTGATTAAGCTTAGATCTTCAAGTGCAAGAGATGAAATACTTTCTCATCAAGTTTATGAAGTGATTCATGCTTTGTTAGTGTTGTCGTACATAGTATTCTTTTGTATATATCTTGATATATCATTTTTTCTAGTGCTATTGTGTGTATTAGTTGAATCGTGGTGATCATATAGTGTATAGTTAGATCATGATGATCATAGAGTGTATAGTTAGATCATGGTGGTCATAGAGAGTATAGTTAGATCAAGGTGATCGTATAGAGTAAATAGTAAGAATAGATAGATCAGGGTGATCGTTGTTAGTGTTTAGTCGAAGTGAAGTGTTGAAGTGACGGTTAGTATTTTAGGCTCATAATACAAAGTGTGTGGTAGATTGGGTTCTAGTTATGATTAGAACCTCGTAATGTGGCTTTGTTTCAGAATTTGGTGTTGTAAGCTACTGTGTACGGTTTTATTAGCCTATGGGCTTCTTTGTAGTACTGCTGCAGAGAACTCTCGTGTTGGGTTTCGGGGAGTGGTGTAGGGCGAAGGGTGATTCATTAGCCAAACCTACTATAAAATCTTGTGTTGTTGGTTTGATTCTTTTAATGCTTATCTCTTGTCTTTCATATTTACTTATATTGATATTAGTTACTTAGTTAAATTGTTCATATTGTGTGTACATTGAGATTACATTAAATCGAATCTAAGTTTTTATAAAATAATAAATACAATTTAAAAAGCCGGTAAATATTCAACCTCCCCTTTAGTTTTTCCACACTTTTCATTCAATATTTGACCAGATTCCGTGTGTGCTTCAGCCAACTTGCCTTGCGCGCGCTCTCTCACATCGCGCAGTGTTCCTTGGCCTCTGGTGAGTGCATTACCTAACATGTGTTCTTCACCTTGACAATTATAAATTTAACAGCCCCCTTTGGCTTGCCATCCTGCATTGTTTCCCTTAGAATTAGTAGCATTACCTTATAGCCAAGTACAACATAAACTTTGTCCTTGCTCTTGAACTTTGTTGACAATGTTGTCCAATCTTGATCTATTCTTTAGCTTGTATAAAGAATATGTACCTAGATTAAATCAAAAAATAACTAACTGATAAAACTAATGTGTTTGAATTTTAAACAGTATAGGAATCTACTCTTTAAATATCTAGAAGAATTATCTCGCTTCGCTCTCTCGAAGTGACTATGAAAGAACCACATATTGTAACCTAAAAGCTTCAATATTTATTATGATGAAAAATCCGTGCACTCTTTACTTAGTACTAGGGTTTACCACCTTGAAGTTTTCTTTACACACACTTTTTCTCGATGCCATTAACTATTGTGCTTATGATCTCTGAATCTCTTCTATAGAGAGAATTCTAAAGGGGGACCTTTACCAAAAGAAAAAATAATTAATACAATTAATTTACACATTATTACCATGGAAACTGTATAAGGAAAATAAATTTTTCTCTTTAAAGTATAAAATCTTGGGCTTTTTCATGGATAAAGTCTTTATAAAATATACTAATGGGCTTACCCGGCCCATTAGATGGGTTCGGGTGGGCCCATTAAGTATTCTTCGATATCGGCTCTGGTTTTGACTGTTGACTTTTTCCGGGTTGACTTTGACTTCGAATTGACTTTGTCTTTTCACGCTTTTCCATTCCATGCTCAGTTTTGTCGTCTTTGGCTTTGTTTTTCGTCCTTTTGTGAATATCCGTTTCCTGCACAACACAAATGCAAAACAAACATATATTTTCCAGTTTTTGTCTGTGTTTGGTCATTTTAGTCCGTTTTTAATGGAGAAAGGTATGTGTAATTAAGCACATACCAGTAGCCTTTGCAACAAGACAAGTTAAACTCTCTTTAGAATGTTCTTCATATCAAAACTGTACATATTGTCCTTTCTAGGAATTTTAAAAAGTATCTGATTTTCATCAGGCAACTTAAAATTAGGAGATAAGACAAGACATTCAGTGTCAGTAAAAAGGACATAGTTCTTTTTGTCACACATCCGTGAGACACTAAAAAGATTGAATTTTAACTCATTGACAAAGTATACATCTTCAAAATCAAGACTATCAGTTTTAAGTGTTCCTTTACCAGAAATTCTACCACCATGAGCTCCTCCTCCAAATGTAACATAACCTCCATCAAATTTCTTAAAATCTGAGAGATAAGCTATGTTCCTAGTCATGTGCCTTGAGCATCCACTGTCAACAAATCCTATGTCATTCTGTTGTGGCTTATCCTGCACATAAAAATAAAGAAATTAGATTCCTTTGGGGACCCAAGCCATTACTGACTTGGATCTGCCTCGTGCATCAATGTAGTTGTGTCTTTTAAAAGCAAGTGATGCACCATTAGGTTTGGTAGGTCTCCAAACCCAACATGCTGAGGTCTTAATAGCATTTACCCCTTTTGCCCTAACAGCATTAACTGGTCCTGTATATGACCTAGCAGTATTACCTGCTCTGGGCCTTTCAGTATGATAGTGTCTCATGGTAGTATTAACGTATCTGCTAGTTAATGCTGTTTGCTTATAAAAGGGCCTCTGAGCAGTTGATTATGCTTGTTTAAAAAAATGTGACATTGCTTTAGCACTATGAACTACTGGTTTGGGGTGAGCAATATTAACAGGCCTAACAGTATTAAGTGGTGTGAGGCCAGTTTTCAACAAAACTGCTCTTGGAGTCATATTCCTGTGTACACTAGGGTGTGTGGTTTTGGCATAATAGTCATAATCCACCCTATTGTAATTATTTCTAGATACTATTCTTTTTCTTTGATGGTGATTACAGTTAATCTGCACATGATCAAAACTCCCACAAATAAAACAAGCGTTGATATACATCACAAAATCACTTTCTAGTTGATTGGAATTTTGTCCATTCTAATTTATTTAATTCCCCCTAGGAGTTTGTGATCTATACATCTCTGCATACCTAACTGACTTTTTAACTGGTTTTTCATGATTTTTAGGTTTGACAAACTCTACCTTTTTATCAACAGGAAAAACAGTTTCTTTATCAACATTAAGTGAAGACTCAACAAAGCTACTTGTGTCTTTTGATACTTGTTCTTTTACCAAAGAGTCATCAGAATTTTCCTTAGAATCATCTGATTTTTTATCACAAACAACATTAGACTCTTGCTTACTAACTTCAGAACCATAAGCTTTGAATTCAGGCTCTTTGAATTCATCAAGACCAGAATAAGACAAATCAAGTTTTTTAGGTCTATTATAGATTAAAGGATGGGGTGGAGGAACTGCACTATACCCCAAACCCTTTTTACTTTTGTCAGTTATCTGACTCCCTAACAACTTGTCTAGGTCTTTTGAGGCTTTATCAAATTTCTCAATTTTAAATTCAATGTCTTTTTTCTTGCTTAACTTTTTCAAACTCACTTTTAAGCACATTTATTTCATAGTCTTTACAAGCTACTTCTCTTTTAAGAACTGCAACTTCTTCACTAAAAAGAACCTCATTCTTTCTATATGTGATAAGTTGTTCTTCTACAGTTGCTAAACCTCTTTTATAAGTAGCTGCTGTAAATTCAGTTTGATTAAGCTTAACAATCAAATCATCACACTGTTTCTTAAGAGTTTCATAGTTTTTCAGACAAGTTTTAGAGCAAGTTTTATCATTGTATACCTCAGAGTCTGAAAACGTCATTAGATCCATGTTTGTCTAAACCTGTTCTTTTGTCATGTCACTCCAGTCAAAACCTACACCATCTATAGCCAACATTGCATTTGAAGATATGTCTTCATTATTTCCTTGCTTCCTAGTGTTGTCTTGATTTCTGAATTGACCCTCCTTGTTCCTTGGTGCTCTACACTCCCTGGCAAAGTGTCTCATCTTATGACAGTTGAAACATTCTACCTTGGATTTATCATACCCAGCAGTATCATTAGCATTAATGAAAATTTTCTTGCCTATCCTTTGATAGTACCTCTTTGCTCTCATACTTAGCAGATAGAACTGCCAGTTCAGATCCATTGCTTCTAGATCATCTTTATGAATTTGCTCTAAGTCTTGCTGTAGGAGATTAGAACCATTGGGATTCTTAATCATGAAAGCATAACATCATTATCAATTTAATCAAGCATTACTAACCATGAGGACTAGCAGTGTAATCATTAGGCTGGAAGTACAAACTTCATATGCGTAATATCATATAACGATCATAAGTCTGGCTAGTGCTTTGGAAGCAAACATAAAGGCTAAGTTTGAGCACACACTACTTACACCAACATATTCTTTACACTATGTTTAATATTTAAAGTGTTGTACAATCATCGTTGCTCATTGTTCCAATTCAGCCCTTAATTCATCCAGACTAACTAACAATGATAATCCAACTAGAGGCAGACTGTTCAAAATTTTTGAATTTAAGTCCTCTTGAGAGATGCCACACCCAAAATTGCAAGCTACTAACGATCTACTGGATCCTGTTAAAATAAAGTCAAGAACTCGAGCTTGATGCACTAAAAATTTCATATTGTTGATTTTTTTCAAAATGTCTTTTGTTTTCTTAGTGGCTTCATTTACCTCTAAATCGTATTCAATTACACAAACATTGTTTTAGTAATCATGAACTGACAAATGTGAGTTGATGTTCATTGGGAAGAAGCCCTGATACAACTCTAGCTTCTTACATCATCTTCTTGTTGTCTTTTCTCAACATTACAGTACAATGAACATCTTGTAACTGAAGTACCATTCCCTGTCTGTTTGTGGTACATCAACAGCCATATTCACCATTCTCTATGACTCCCATAGAGCATAGTCTAGTATCTAAATACTCTAGACTGCTTAATTCATATCACCACATCTCATACTCACCCTAGCTTGAGTATGGTAGCTTGCATAGTATTAACTTAAAATGTGCAGATTCAAATTCCATACTTCTGATCAAAGCTTCTCAAAAGCCAAGATTTATACCACTTGTTGATCCCATACTGATTCATTCCTTAGTTTCTAAGTAAATTACCTTGATAAAATCCAAAATAAACTGTTGGAGAAATCTTGTATGTATACTAAAGTGTATGCAGAATCTACACCTTAATATCGTAAAGTAATATATTAAAACATAACGAAGAACAAAGATATAACCAAACTGTCCAATAGTATTTAGATCAATAATAACATACTCTTCTCTAGTACTAGTTATACCCTTGAAGCTTTTCTAAATGTCTTACAACTATGAAAACTTTACGCCCATATATATATTCCTTTAGACTTCTTTTATTAGTCCTAAAATCAGCGCTCTCAATACAATTCTAAAATATCATAATCTTTTCTAAATAAACTAATCCTCTTAAATAAATACATTCTACATCTTGTACAAAAATAACTTAATACATACTTTAAGTATTCCTGTTCTCCAAACAAACTATATCTCTTAAACCGTCTTTATCCTCTGACATTGTAAGTCTTCTAGCGTTGTAAATCCCACAAAACTTTTGTACTACAGTACTAAGCAGTAGTATACTCTAAAACTTAAATCTTTTAAGTCCCAACAAAATAATTCTTGTATCTTGATCAAATTTCTTTAATCTTCTCCGCCCATGTTTGGAAGGATTCTCTTAATTCTATCTTCACATTCCAAAAAAATATAACCACTCTTGATCTTCTCTTCTACTTGACTATCTGTCAGTCCTTCTCTAATTCCTTACTCTGGAAAGTCAGTAAAAGCATCACAATAACTTTCTTTGTCTAACCTCAAGTCCTGTCTCAAAGCGTTCACACTATCAATAAATTGTGACCAAATCCATCAATTTATTTTTACATCTGCCCAATCATTCCTATGTTTGACCTGTTGGAAAGTGAATCAATGAGCCATGTATAGGTTATTAATGTTACCACTGCCATGTCCTGCATCTAAGCTAGTGACAGTAGTGACAACCCCTCCATGTCTGACATCTACACTTGTGGATAACCTAACTGCGACATTGGGTGAGAGAGACTGAGCTAAGAAACTTTAGTTTTCCTGTCTGATAGACTCCTAAGTGTGGTGAAATAATTGATGTGTTAGGTGATAACATCTTTTGGTGTGGTGATGGACTCAACTGACTTGATCATTCACCCAAATAATGGTCCAGAACAAGCATTGTTAGAAACAATGCCACCCCATTATAACCCTTAGAAAATCCTCTCATATTTGCCAAAAAGTTTAGATAAGAGTAGAGCAATAAGAGTTATTTTTGAGGTAGAGAACTATCTTTTTGTGCTTGTTCAAAAAGATTTGTATAAATCTTGGATACATTAAAAATTTAGACTGATTAACTAAGTTTTTCACCATGCCATTAAAAATTAATTTTGAAAAATTAAAAGTTTTGTTTATGGCTAAGCAAATCATAGTAATGGCTATGTTGCTACTAAATTGACCCCAAGCAGTTTTCTTAACACTCAAACAATGAAGGATGGTATGGATCAAAAATCTCCATTGAGGGGAAAAGTGTCCCTTTTGAAAAGTTAATCTGTCAAATTGACACGAACCCCAAAGAGCAAGTTGCTTAAAAATTTTTTTTTTTTTTCGTATTAGTAAAGGTACTCATACCATCAGAGTCTTCAAACTTGAATGCCTCCTTATAGATGTTTCATAACAGTCCTGTAACTCTACCATCAATGGTAGCATTATTTCCAGCTCTAAATTCTAGATGTCTTGCAGAAGTCAGTTTGCAAAAACGGATGATGATAAACATAGATGGTTGATTCTCATTGAGAAGCTTACTTCATGTAGAAGAGAATTGAGAAAATCTACTATCCGTGTGAAATCGTGTACTCCCTCTGGTTTCTTAAGAAGCACCAAATTGTTGTTTGTCACAGAATCTAAATTCGCCATCGATTGAAAAAGTGATTAGGTTAATGTTATACTGGATGAGAGTATGTGTGTTTGTAAAAAGGTAATTGAATAATAAGAGTACTTAAGTTTTAGATTTTGACGAAGATTGAATAAAATGAGTATTTATCTTAAAGAAATCGTGATAATAAAGAAATTTCAAGATATATCTAATCTAAAACCTTATAAGCAAAGTATGGCCGGAAATATCACAACGGCTATTTTAATTAATAAATTCTTATGCCCCAAACATACTATACATCCAACCAACAGTACTAAGTTAGCCTAACAGTACAACTTTAAGCCCAACCGTATTAACTTTCCAACAGTATAAAGATATGCCTCAGTACTAACTTATATGCAGTATTAATTAACTGGCATATCAACTCCAATTCGTGCCAAACATCAGTTCCTCTAAATTTAAATGCTCACAAGATCTCTTCTATTTTTTAGATCACATATCTCTCATTTCTTGCTTCGCTTAATCACTTTCATGTTTTTTATTTCAACAAATCTCTCGATTCTTTGAGCTCACAAATTTCTCATCTAACTGTTTTTGCTTTCCTTATTCTTTCAAGCTCACCAATTCGATAGTTTTTGTATAATGTTCCAACACTCCAAAATTTACCTGGCTGTCCTAAGCCTCATCCCAGATTGAGAACACTAGAGATAGGACTGTTATTAGACAATTTAGATTAACCTCAACTAGTTTTTGAGCATCTACATCCCTAATATGTATCTTGGCAGTTGGGACCAATACCTGAACCATTCCCTAGGACTAAGGCTCATTAATGTTCAGGAATGGGTCCTAATTGATGATACCCCAACAGTCCTACTCTGCTTCTAAACGTCGAAGCAAGTGCAGCCCTTTCATCTGTCACCCAACTCCTTATAACAGCCTCATCACCACCTTTTCATGGGACCATAATACTGAGGTACTTAGTGATCCCTGACCTCTTTGGCTTGCTAGGTTTTGACACCTTTCACATACACTTCTGAATTTTGATGTTACATGTCCTTCATCCAATCTTGAATTGCATTATTGACATAATTAGCCTCGCCCTCAATCAATACTTCAAGGTAAACATTCAACCACCATGTACACAATATTGCTAAGCCTGCAAATGTTAGTCCCAAAACCAAGAATACACAATCCAAAGTATTTTCTTGTTTAACAATATGAATTATAACTAACAGTTTGAACTAGCAGTCTTAAGTATAACTAGCAGTACTAATTATACTTAGCATTATAACATTTGCCTAGTAGTACTAAAACCTGCCTAGCAAGCAATTAACTTACAACTACCCAGTTTTATTTCCAATTATCTCTAATAACTATCTCCCAACCCTAATAATTCATAGTCTATACATACACATCTTCAAGATTAATAATCTAATGCTAGCAATCAAAAAGTTAAACCTAGCTAACAATCAAATGCCTTTGTGAGAAATCTCAACATTGTATCTTATGTATCTTAATCATTGAATGAGCCTCTTCTCATAAAATGTCAGTTGAAATGTGCCTTATTTCAATGTCTTTGTTTTTAGGAATGAAACATTGATTCTTTACAACACTAAATGTGCTTTCATATCAATGTAAATCTTGTGTTTCATGAAATTAAACCCATAATCAAGCAACTTGATCCTGAATTTCGGAATTCCACAACACCTGTTCACATCAATTTGCAGTAGCAACATACTCTGCTTCATTAGTGAAATTGGCAACTATAGTTTGCTTTTTTACATTGCCATGAAATCAACCTTTTGTCAAGAAATTGACAACCTCTAGTTGTGGATTTCCTGTTAAGGCTAGCTCTAGCATAATCACTATAAAAAAAAGCTTCCAAGTTAAATGGTGAATCCCTAGGATACCAAAGGCCCAATTTGGATTAACCTTTCGAGTATCCAAAGATCCTCTTCACAACATGAAGATGTGAGACTTTAAAAGTAACTTAGAACCTTTCATAAGCACAAACAATAAACATTATGTCAGGCCTAGAAGCTGTCAAGTACATTAATGATCCAATCATTAATATGTATAAATGAACATCCACAACCTCAGCTTCTTCATCTTTGAGTAATGCCTTGTTAGTCACAATTGGAGTGCTTGCTGTCTTTATTGTGATAAAATCAAACTTCTTCAATATATCAGCCACATACTTGTCTTAGCTGATGAAGATTCCATCATCTTTCTGCTTTACTTGTAACCCTAAGAATAAAGTGACGCCCTTTATAGAACTTATCTGGGATCTCTTGTGCATCATATCCCAACTCAACACATAAAGACTTATTTGTAGACTCAAAGATGATGTCATCAACATATACTTGCACTAACAGGATATCACCTTTATCCTTCTTGATGAATAAACTCTTATCTATAGTGCCTCTTCTAAATCCATTTTCCAATAAGTAGGAAGAAAATGTCTCATACCATGCTCTAGGAGCTTGATGTAGACCATATAAAGCTTTTTCTACCTTATAAACTTTGTCAGGGAACTGTGGATCTCAAACTAAGGTTGGCACACTACACCTCCTCCCTCAATAGTACCATATAAAAAGCACTCTTCACATCCATACTAGTACATATAACCCCATAAAATGATGCATAGGCCAAAAATAACCTGATTGCTTCTATCCTAGCAACAGGAGCAAAAACCTCATCATATTCAATGTCTTCTTCATGGGTGTAACCTTGTGAAACTAGTCTTGCCTTATTTCTAACTACTATCCCTCTCTCATATTTCTTGTTTCTATAGACCTATTTTGTTCCAATGGCATGCTTGCCTTTGGGTAAATCAACCAATCTCCAAATTTTCTGCAATCTAAACTGAAGCAACGCATCTTGCATTGCCTCTATCCAGCTTGGATCTGTCAAAGCTTGTGTCACCTTCTTTGATCTATATGTGACGAAAAAAGGCAAATAAGTAGTTTTGAATAGCTTTGTATTGTTCTCCACACTTTTAGATGTAACAGACGCATGACCAGCATGTTCTTTAGAAAATCTTGGACATCCTCCTGTTTGATAGCTGAATTTATGTCTCCAATAATTTTTGTGATCCTTATGTATTCTGGTTGTGGGAATAGGACTGACATTCATGGTTGTTTCCCAAGAATGTTAAGTCAACCTTTGCAATCCATATCTTTCATCATCATATGCACCACTAAAGATACCATAGTTAGAAGATCAAGCAGTATCCCCAAATCAGCAATAGGATCAGTTAGAAGATCATCAGCATTGGTAAAAATTTGCCCAGCAGTACTAACAAATGGACTAACAGTACTATCTCTGTTAGTGCTCTTAGCATAACATTCCTTCTGTTGAGCAAGTAAATTATCCAATTCAGCTCTAAAATATTGCACATTCTGGTCATCTTCTTTATTTGAAGCTCCTCCTTATTTTTCTTGACAAATTCTTTTACCCTTATTTGCTGGTTCTTCATTAGTCTTTTTACCATATCATCACTACTGCATCCTCTAAGCTCATGTCTATCATAAAGTAATGTAGCAAATATATTGATGAGTAGTACTACGCATCAACATTATCCTTGATACCTGCATTCTTATTAGTTTGATTCCCTACAGTAACTGGCTCATAATTCATAATGTTTGTTAGTAAATCAATATCAAAGAGCCAATCTGGTCCACTCCCTATAAAATTGGGTTTATTTTCAAGAAAGTTTGTGTGCAGGTTCTCCTCTACTTTCCTAGTTCTAGTGTTAAATACCCTAAAAGTCTTGCTATTTATAAAGTATCCAATAAAGAACCCTTCATCAGCCTTCTCATCAATTTTCCTAGGGATCTAGGTATTTAGAATAGGTCAACAAGACACCTAAAGGTCTCATAAAACTTATACTAAGGTGGTCCTACCCATGTAATCAAGTTCATAAAAGTTCTGTTGTGAGTCTGGTTTACTAAAACCCTATATGAACATAACAAGCAATACAAACTGCTTTAGCCTAAAAGTAGTAAGGTAAAAATGAATCTGCTAGCATAGTTTTTCAGATGCCTCTATAGTCTTATTCTTTCTTACAGCAACCCTATTTTGTTGTGAGATCTGCATCGACTAAAACCCCTTTTAATCCCTTTTCATCCCATAGAATTGATTTATGTCATTATTTTTAAACACAGTTCTATTGTCACATCGATGATTTTTAAACCTTATGATTTATTGGTTTTTCTATGCCAGTAATAAAATATTTTAAGGAACCCAACCTGGTCTCATCCTTAGTGCCAAAAGAAAACCCAACTAAACCTACTATAGTTCATCAGAGACAACAAGGCAATATATCTTGATGATTGATCTCCTTACAGATTTTTGTCCCAAATAATTCCATATGCAACATTTTATAAGGGTTGATGATAGAGCTCACTAACTTGGGTTCTACAAGAGGCTTGTGCTACTATCCCTTCTACAAAGCAACACATATTCATATCAAAAAGCTTGGAGGCAATCCTCATTACAAGTTTCCCTTACAAATTTTTTCATTCAGTTTTTAAAGTTTATATGACCAAAGCCTCCAACGCAATAAAATAGACTCATTTATTGTAGCCTTTGCAAACTGAACACGTCAAACCTCCTGAAGGAACACATTCCTTTAGATCAAAACTGTTACATTTGTTCTGTCTGGGAATTTTAACAAGACTGACTTTCTTCAAGTAGCTTATAGTCATGAGATAGAAATAAACATTCAGTCCTTAGGAAAATAACACTGTTTTTCTTGTTACATCATTTGTTTGACAGAGAAAAGGTTTAACTTAAGTTCTTTTCAAATATAACATCTTCAAAGTCAATTCCCAGTCCTAATTTTACCTCTTTCCAGTAATTTTTAACTCCTTTAGGACTTTCCTCTAAATGCAACAAATCCACCATCATCTTTTTGATAATCTATAAGAAAAGGACAGTTTGTTTCTAGTCATTATCCTAGAGCCAATCCACTATCAAAATCCATTAATCCCTATAAAGTCATATTGTGATACCGTGCACTCAAATGAAAGACTTAGTTTCGTTTTGGGACCCAAGCATTACTGAGTTGATTCTGCTTAATCCATATAGTCAAATCTTTTAAGCATGTATGATCCATTGTCTTTGGAGTTATGGTCAATAACATTTCTTGTTGGTCTCCATATCCAGCATGTTGAGGACTTAAGAGCATTTTCCCCATTTCCTACAGCAGCACTAAATAAACTATACTTGCTTTGCCCATCAGTAGTTTACAATGTTTACCCTTTGCAGTTTAAACTTTTTCATTAAGATTATTGGTTTTAGCTGCTGATTTTTGTTAAAAGCCTTCTTACTGGTAAAATGTGCTTTAAAATATATGGGTAATGCATCATTCACTTTTGGTTTAGGGGCAGCAGTATTAACAGGCCTGGCAGTACTAATTGATGCTGCTGCTCTTGGAGAGCTTTGCTTAGCAGCATTAACTGGCACTTGTCCTGACTTTGTTGCAACTGCTGTTGGAACAAAATTCCTTTTAGGATGTGGGTGAGTCAATTTATTTTGGTGGTTCACCCTCTGAGCATTGTTCCATACTGGTCTAATTTCCCTTTGACCAGTAACCCTTCCCTTATTATTCAACACTGGTTTTTCTACCATTTTATTGTCATGAAAATCACAGTCTTTGATTAAATGGTTGAAACTCCCACATACAAAACAAGCTTTCTTTATAAACTCAAAACCATTCCCTAGTTTCTGAGTCATCATCCCATTCTAGTTTCTTCTATTATCCCTAGGACTTTGACTTTTCCTAGGATACTCTACTTGCCTACATGTATTTTACTTATTAACAGATTTCACATTCTCACCAGATTTGACAAAATTGATTTTAGTGAACTCTGGTTTTGTCTGATCAGATTTAGGTCTAAACACTCTATCATTATCATTAGCAGTGTCCCGTTCTTCAATGATAGGAGCACTAGGCCTAACAATTTTAGGCTTTTCTACAATATCCTTACTAGTCTTAGATATACTAGTTTCAGGCACACTAGTGGTGGTCTTTCTTACTGCAGACTGAAAAACAAATTCATCTAACCCAGCAAAAGATAAGTCAGGTCTTGAAGGCATGTAGTTCCCAGTGTAGGGAGGGGGAACTACATGAAACCCTTTACCTGTTTTAAATCTATCATTTACTGGACTATCATCCACATCACTTTTTCTACTGTTAAACACACTATGAACCACTTCACTCTCATTCATTTGACTATCATAACCAAGACCAGTTTTGTCCTTTAGCCACCTTATTTTGACTAATTATCAGTTGTAGTTAGATTCTTTAATGATTCTTCAAAATTTTCTAGTTTAAGTTCTAAATAATCCTTCTCTTTTAAAGCTTCTTCTAACTGATTTTTAAGGTCTTTGATTGAAATATCTTTCACTTGGACATCATACTTTAAAAATGCAATATTTTCTTCATAAACAGCTTCATTCATTTCATGAATAACTATCCTAGCTTCTAATGATTCTAATCCCATTTGATAACCTATTATTTCTAGATTAGATTTATTAAGAGCTTCACGCTGTTGATCATACTATTTTTAAAGAGCTTCATAATATGAGTTTAAAACAATCTTTAGAGCAAGTATGTACCTCAGAGTCTGAACTTGATGAACTTGATGAACCTTGGGATGTATAAGGCCATTAAGCAAAGTTTGTGATGCCTTCTTCAGCCTGAAAGCTCCAATCATAACCACCTATCCCATCTTGAACAACCAAGGCATTTGTAGTAGATGTATCCACTGGTGCATTCCTTCTTGGAGCATCTCTATTTCTATTCCCCTGATTCCCTTGGTGCCCTACATCCCAATAGTAACAACCAAAAACTGAAACCTACTAACATCAAATGCCTTGGTGAGTAAATCAGCTACATTGTTATCAGGAGTGATTTTAAGCACCTGAATGAGTTTTTCTTTTCATAAGCATCTCTTAAGAAATGGCCCGAATAGCAATGTGCTTTGTTTTGGAAATGATATAACTGGATTCTTTACAATGCAAATGTCTTTTCATTTATCAATGTAATCTTTATGTTCATGAAGTTGAACCATAGACTAACATTTGATTTTTGAAATCCAATAAAACCTGTCCACAACAGCTTGCAGCACAACTATAAATGCCTCTATAGTAGAAGTAGCCCACAATTAGTCCCCTGCTTTTTGCATTGCAAAGAAATAGTCACCCTGCTAAGAAAATAACAAAGCCTCCTATTGAGGATTTCACTGTCAAGAATTTGCTCCACATAGTCACTATCTGAGTAGGATTCCAGGTCAAATGAAGACACTCCTAGGATACCAAAGACACAGATGGGTTTGCCCTTTAGGTACCTAAAAGTCACATTGACGAGCACTTAGATGGGAGGACTTTGGAGTGACTTGAAACCTAGAACAAGCACATACTGCAAACATAATATCAGGGCCTAGAGATCAGTCAGGATTACATTAAAGAGCCAAACATGGCCCTATAGAGATGAACAACCACAACATTGCAACACACATGCCATTACAAAAGGCTTCTGATTCTTAATTGGATTTACTAGAAGTCTTGACATTATTTGGCAAAGTCAAATTTCTTCAGGATTTCTCTGGCAACTACTTATCCTGCCTAATAAAGATACCATCTGGTTTTTGTTTGAACCTGTAGTACCAAGAAAGAAAGTGAGCTCATCCCCTTAAACTCAACTGAAATCTACTCTTCATTAATGCCCTCAAACTCATCACAAACCAAGATTACTTTGTAGAACCCAAGATGAAAATCATCCACTAGACATAGAACTAAGTATGATATCATGTTTGTCCTTCTTTAGGAAGAGAGTTTTGGTCAATGTGCCACTTCTGTAACCATATCTTCAACAAGAAAGTTGGAAAAAGTAAGCATACCAGGGCTCTGGGAGCTTGATGTACCTCCATACAGAGCTTTTACTACTTTGTAGACTTTCTGGGATATTTAGGATCTAGAAAACCTGGTGGTTGAGACACATATACCTCTTCATCAATTTTCCCATAAAGGAAGGCACTTTTCACATCCATTTGATAGACTATAAAGCCCCATAACATGAGGCAAAGCTAAAAAGATCCTTAGGGAATCCAAGTCTGGCCACTCGAGGAGGAAAACCTCATCAAGTCCTATCCTTCCTCTTGCCTATGTCCCTGAGTAACTAAAACCTTAGCTTTTATTCTGACAAACAACTCCTCTTTCATCCTTCTTATTTCGATAAAACCCACTTTGAACCGGATACCTTTCATCCCATAGGCAAATCTACTAAGAACCAAACTTACTATAATCTCATACTGCAAAATTCCTTCTTTGCATAGCATCAACCCAACTTTCATCTTCAAGAGCTTCTGAAATCTTTTGTGTTCATGTTTGAGTACAGGAAACAAGCAAATACACAGTGCTGAAGTCCTTAAGAATATTCTCCTTTGCTTTGAACATAGCTAACAAAACATAAGCTCCAGAACTTTTATGTAGTTTGCTTCTTGTTTAAACTGCTGAGGTTGGATCTCCTAGAATTAGTGCTGTAGGATGAGAGGAAGTGAATCCTTGATGTGGGAATAGGACTAAGACTCACAACAGATTCCAAGTTTGTGAAGTCAGCCACTGCACCCTCATCATTATAAGATGAATTAGTGAAGAATCATCAGTGGAATATTGATAAATATCCTCAAGTAGAGGTATTTCTGAATCATCTTCTTCAGGATTTGTTGGATCAGTAGAAAGAGATAGTCCCTCATAAGGACTGGCAGTACTATAACGGTATGCAAACATATTAACTAGGATTAGTACTCAAGCTTAAGCTGGTGCGCTAACAAGTACTAAAATGTTAGTACTGCTATCTTAGTAGCTCCCTTCGTGTATAACCAAGTCCTCAAACTTCTCCTGAGAGCTTCAGCTTCCTCATAAGCTTCCATTTCCTTGTCTCTAAGTCTTTCCAAGTTCTTCCATAAAGACTTTTTTTTCTTCCTCCTCTTCTGACCTACTCTCATATCATCTGATTTTAAAGCAGGAGTGATTATTGAAGCATAAGGCCAAATTGGCAGTACAAAAGCAGGCTTGAGCAAGACATAACATACTCTTTTTCCCAGAATCCCTGCATCAATATATCTTTTGTACCTGCATTTTGGTTAGCTTTTTGTTGACCTGCATGTAGGTTAGCTTGATTCTATGATCTAACATGATGATAATTCATAGAATCAGTTAAATAATCAAGATCAAAAAGCCAAGTGGGTCCTTTCCCTGCAACATTTGGTTTGTTCTCTAAAAAGGTGATGTGCAGATTTCTCAACACTTTTGTTTCTAATTGTAATACCCTAAAAAGCTTTGCTTTTTAAGAGAATTACCAACAAGAAAATCCTCTTCTTATTTGTTTCCATCAAACGATCCCAAAGATGGTCTATGTTATTCAAGATGGTCACTATGGCACCCAAAGGTCTTAGTATAACTTATAATTGGTATCTTACCAAATAAAAGTTCATAAGTGTCATTATTATGAGGCTTGGTCACTAATACCTCCCCTGTTTAGAACATACAAGCAGTACTAACTTCTTCAGCCCAAAAAGTGTAGGTAGAAAATGAATCCTGCAAGCCTGGTCCTTGTAGCCCAATAAGGTCCTGTTCTTTTCTCTCAAGCAACTCCATTTTGATATGGAGTTCTGGCATTACGGTATTCCCTCATTGATTCCTTATGACCCACAGAATTCAATCACAACACGTTCTTAAATTCTTACATTATCAACATCTAATAGTTTTAACTTTTTGATTCAATTGATTTTCTATCTGTCCTTATAAGACCTTAGGATTGCACTAGTTTCATATCCTTATTCTTAAGAAAAATACCCACTAAACCTGCTAAATCATCAGTGATAACTAGCAGTGGGTCTTATGTTTTAAACTCCTACAGATTAGTCCAAACAAATCCATATGAAGAAGTTATAAGGATGGCTAATAGAGCTTATTGTTTTGGCCTTACCGGACCTTGTTTGCTTTCCTTATCTTACAATCAACACAAGTGTGGTCCATTTGAAAAAGCTTAAAAGGTACACCTCTTTACAAGGTTTACCCTTACAAGTTTTGTTTAGATATTTTAAAATTAACATTACTCCCACCTCCTAGCCATTTGTTAGATTCATCAGTTTTGAAGCCTTTTGCAATAAACCAAGCCAATTCTCCTGAAGGAATAATTTTCTCGTAAATTTGAAACTGTACATGTTGTTTTGTCTAGGGATTTAAAGTAAATACTTGATTTCATCAGGTAAACTTAAAACTCCAGAAGACAAAACAAAGACAATCAAGTCATTAATAGAACCTTGTTCTTTTTGTCACACATTTGTGACACAAAAAAGAGATTGAAATGCTGAAGTTCTTTTACAAAGCATACATCCTCAAAATCTAACTTACCCGTTTTAATTTTACCTTTACCAGTGATATAACCTTTACTACCTCCAAAAGCAACAGGGCCACCATTAAAGTCTTGAAATTCAGCAAGGTAGGCCTTGTTCCCAGTCATGTGCCTGGAACATCCACTATCAACAATTCCTTTATTCTTTAGAGCTCTATGTTGAAAATCCCTGCACAATAATAGAAAGAGATTAGAAACTCTTTGGACCCAAACCTGTTAGGCATGCGTGCTGCCTAGTGGATCTTGAAAGTGTAACAATTTTCTAATAATTGGATCCACTAATGTATTTGGAGTATGTTTGAGCCATTTGTATCTTTGTGGTCCCCATTACAACCCTGCAGAGGGCTATAAACAGCATTTTTCCCCCTTTTCCCACAACAGTAACAACTGCATTTACCTTAAGCATATTAAGTTTTTGATATGAATACTCTGTTCTAAGTACTGTAGTACTTTTAGAAAGCCCTTGAGGATGGTGAATGAGTTTTTTGTAATAAACATTTGCTGTTCTAACTCCAATTCACAATGGGCCTTTATTATATTAACTTTCATGCAGTACTAGATTAGTATTGTCCTGTCTGTTCAAACTTTGCCTAGCATTACTCAAATTTTTAGTACTGCTAGCATAAGCATATTAACTAGAATTTTAACCAGTTCTAGTTAGTACACTCTACTGCTGAAGGAACAAAATGGTTTGTTTATTTCACGTCTTTGCACATTATTCCAACCATTGTTTTAAGTCCAAAGCTTTTCTCGTGCCATCCTCTTATTCATGGAAACAACAAATCTCTAATTAGAAATGATTAAGACTAAACCACATACAAAACATGCTCAGCCAGAAAACACAGCGCTCAAATCATGGCTTATCAACTTTAGGGGTTTATTACAATGTTAAATTGATTCTTAACAGATTTCCTTGAGTTTTACTTGCTTGTAATGCAAAACTAGGTTGATTCTTATGTTTTGTTGGTATAAACACACACTCATCTTCACGTAACTGAATCATACTCCTCAATAAGGAGCATCACAATAACAGACCCTTAGGTTGACATTCTACATTAGATTCATTGACAACTGGTTCAGACACTAATTCAGAGGGTTCTGCACTAATGTTAGATTCACAGGTATCAAATTCACTTGATTGTGATTCAGATTCACTAGGTTGAGTCTGTTTTGGACCATATGTAAACTTAGAATCATCTATTTCTACATTCCGGTCCTGAAGGCATGTAATTTCCTGTCATGGGTGGGGGTACATCATGCATTCCTCCTGTTGTAACAAACCTATCATACAAAGGTTGGTTTTCTATCTCACTCTCTTTATTCATAAAAACACTCTACAACACTTCATTTTCATAGCTCAAAATACCATCATATCTGTGATCCCCATACCCAAGCCCAAACTTATCATTAGCACTCATTTGGGTATTTAGCAGTTTACTAAGATTCTTAGAAGAATTATGCCATTTTTCTACTTTAGGATAGCCTTTAAATCTTCTTTTTCCTTTCAAGCTCCTGCAAATACTATACTTATGGTATGTTAGAACATCTGTTTTATCATCTAAATCTATCTTCATAAATTTTATCTTTTGTTCATACCAAAGTTGTCCTTGTTGATGAGCAACTAACTGTGGCTTCAACTTCTTAAGAACTGAGAATATGCCTTTTATTTCTATAGCTTGCATCACTTATTCTTTCTCTTCAAGCATCATACAGTTTTTTAAGATTAGCATAAGACTCTTTACACTTATTTGTACAAGAAATTACCTCTGTGTCTGAGTCTGAGCTGTTGCAAGCCATCAAAGCATAATCTTCATCTTCTGAATGATTTGTCCAATCCACACCTTCTCCATCAATTGTCACCAATGCTTTAGAATCCTCCTTCTGTACAGTTCTGCTCCCATCCTTGTTTCCAGAATTCCATGCATCTCTCCTCCTGTTATCTTGAGTTCCCTTGATTCTACACTCTCTAGCAAAATGCCCTGTTTTGTGGCAATAAGTAGAATCTACTTTGTTTTTTATCAAAGCCAACAGGTTCTTTTGCATCAAATTGTAGCTTTCTACCAGTCTTCTTGTAAAACTTTTTCATTCTCATTGAGATCATGGCCACTTGCCACTTTAAGTCCATTTCTTCAAGATCATATTCATCAATCTGTTCCAAGTCCTCATGATCCAGTTGAGGGCAACTTGATTGATTAGCAAGTAATGAGTATGATGAAGTTTGTTCATACTTTGAGTTTTGACCAGAAAGATTTGGAACACAATAAGCGGTACTAACTTCATTAGTACTGCTAGTGTTCTCAGAGACAAAAGCTACATTTTGCGGGCTAGAGGATGATGCAGTAGAGCCTTTTATATCACTCTCAAAGACTCTTAGATTATTGTATAAATCATCAAAACTTAGACTGTCCACCCCTGGTTTGGTCCTCATTATCAAGGAAACTTGTGACCAGGCAGAAGGTAGAGATCTTAGAAATTTTTGATTTGCATCCTCAGTAGATACACCTGCTCCATGAATCTCTAACTGACTCAGGAGACTTTGGAACCTGTCATAGCCTTTGTGAAGCCCTTCTGTGTTGGATATAGAGAATCCTTCAAACTGTTGCTTCAAGATATACTTCTGCATTTTCTTGGATTCATCATTTCCACCAAATCTAGATTTGATGGCATCCCACATCTCTTTTGCATCAGTCATCTTATGGAACTTAGCAAGATGTCTCTGGTAGGGCCATAAGCAAGAGAGTATCCTTGCTTTTCTCTCTTTTCTCTGGCTACTAATCTCTTCTTGCAGTCTAGGAGGCTAACCTTAATTTGTCCTGATTTATCTGAGTGATTATACAGGACATTCCCATTTTGTGTAACCTCCCAGATTGGATATCTGTATGTGCTAAATAGTGCTCCATTTTCATATCCTATATATCATATTCACACCTTTTTTGAGAATAGGCATCTTGATGTTTTGATACGAAATAGGAGTTTGTTGGGTTGGTGTTTGTGATGAAGGTGGAGGTGGTGGTGGTGGTGGAATTTCTTCTTGTGATGCAGACATGTTGAAGGTTTATAGCTGGATTATATTGTTCTTCTTAATTCATAGATTCGCACAAGGCTTCTGATACCACATGTGAGTCCCCATACTGATTATATCTCTGCAGCCTATTAGGATGATAGCCAAAATGTACAAAATACAATTGACTATATATCTTCTTCACAACTTCACAACTTCTTCACAACTTCAAAACTTCACTTCACTACACTATTTATATCACAACTATCTAACACTACTTGGTAAGATCACCGTGATCTAACTATACTTACAAAGATCGCCAAGATCTAACTACTACACACAAATACAAGATATACGAATGATTTACAAGTATGTGATATGGATGTAACAAGATTTCTATGCACACTAAGGTATAATACTTCTTCACTTGATGATGAAAGTATTCTTCTCTTGCACTTGAGGATAGATAACTTGGAAACAAAGCTTTATGATTAAATGATCAAAGGATTTTAGAGAGGATATGTGGGCTATTTTGAGCAGAAAGAATGAGTGCAAAAAAGTGAGAAAATTATGGGGAAAAGTCTAGTATTTATAGGACAAACTGGGGGGAGCGTCTACCTAGGGGCGGTCCCCTTAAATAGGTGGGCGGTCCCCTTAATTTTAAGGGGAGCGGCCGTGTATTTAAGGGGGCCGCCCTAGACTGGGGCTTCTCCAGTTTGTCTTTTGTGTAGTGGGAATTTTCTGAAAAATGTTTGGATTTGAGGATTTGGAAAAGTGTTTAGAATTGAGATTTTAAAATCTTGGAAAATGTTGTATAAACGAACGGGTCATGCCGAAATTGTGTAAAAATCCCACACTTAGAAAAATATTGTGAAAACTTATTTTGTGTCGATTCGGTTAAAGGACGAAACGTGCTTTTGGTAAACTTTAAGTGTCGAGATTTAACGATCAAGCATGGTTATGTTAAAATGACAAGGTTTTTTAATTACCCCTTTTGCCGATAAAGAGACGAAAATAATAAAATATTATTATTTTATTATTATAAATATATATAAGTATATGTATACTTTAACATTGCAGAGATGTTTATTCGTTTATTTTTGATCTTCGAATTCCCACTTATTTCTCGTCAGATTTTCTTGGATTGTTTGATCGTTTGTCCCGTTTCAACGGTGATCGGTGTTTGGATTAATGATGTTGATGTCACACTTAGCCCAGGTGTTTTGATTCGTTTTGAGTAATTTACCACACAACCATAATATAAGATAACGGTTTTGGTAAAAGATAACGGTTTGTTATGAGATAATGGTTTTGTTAAAGATAACGGTTTTGTTATGAGATAACGGTTTTGGTAAAAGATAACGGTTTTGGTAAAAGATAACGGTTTTGTTATGAGATAACAGTTTTATGATAAGGAAAGAGGTTTTGTAACAAAATGAGAATCTTGGTGTGAGTAAAGACGAATACTTGTACAATAAGACAATTTTGTACAAACATTAATAAAGTGTCGTAAATGATTAGGTCGTGGCCGGGTACTGCTGTGCGCTTGCGTTGAGATTATTTATGCGTTGTGTTTAAGATTTGTGCCGTTTGCATTATTTGCTGTTGAGGCGAGTTCTCGTAGCCCCATTTTTCTACTGTTTTTCCGTTGGGGAAAAATGATACTCAAATGTGTTTTGAACTCTTTAAAAATTGAAATGTGCGAAACGTGGTTTTGTTTTTGGGACAATTATGTGCTAATGATTGCTTTGTGAATATATGTGATGTGACTTTACTTGCATGTACTGTGTTTGGCATGCAAAGGTTGTGATTTTACTTGCGTGCATTGTGTTTGGCACGACAAGGGTGATTGGCAAGGATTTTCCATGTCTATTTTGTGGTCCTGCCCCAATATAGTGCTCCAGCTGGTAGGCCCTTTAGGTGCGTAAGTGACATATTTTGCTACTTGACTAGCGGGATTCTAGGCAGGGTGATCGACTAGCGGGTATGCTAGGTCGTGTTTACATGATTAGCGAGAATGCTAAGTCATGGGTGATTCTCATATATTCACTATGATATTGCACTTTTGTCCACTGTTTTGAGATATTGGAACAGCTTTTGGGTTTAAGGTCAAACCTACGAGCTCACCAACATTATTGTTGACGTTTTCGTGTATCATTTTAGGTGTGTAAATCAAAGGTATATGAATGATGTTGGAAGAGCAAAGATGTAACCCAAGGGGATTTGGTCAAGATGGGTTCTGTTTATTTTACTGTCAAGTCTTAACTTGTAAATTTTATGTAAACCCAAGTTTTACTTTTTTTTTTGTAAATTGTAAAGTGTATGATCTTGTATCTTGTGCGATGAACGGTATCGTTGCATCCCATGTTTCCACTGCTGACGGGGTGTGACATAAGGCAACCACTTCAAAATCAGTAAATACTCCTAATACAGAGATTAAGATATACCGTAGGAAAACCAAAGATGCAAAATCGGTTGACTTGAGTAGTGAACTTAGTATCTTAAGATCTAGGCCATCTAACATCTCGAAACCCAACAAAAATTAGGGATCCACTGTTTCAAACTCTCCATCTACTTCTCTTGTCAATTTCAGGTTGTCCAAATTGTTCTCTGGTATTTGGACTCCGGATACTCCAAGCATATGACCGAAAACCGCTCTTAGCTCATCAACTTTATTCAAAAATTCATGGGTACTGTCAGATTCAGAAACGATCAGATTGAAAAGATAATAGGCTATGGAGACTATCAGATGAGAAAAGTTACGATTTCTCTGGTTTACTATGTGGAAGGGTTAGGTCACAACTTATTTTCCGTTGGCCAATTTTGTGATTCCGATCTCGAGGTCGCTTTTCATAAACACACCTGCTACATTCGTGACTTAGAAGGTGTTGACCTACTCAAAGGATCAAGGGGCTCAAACTTATACACGTTGTCTTTGGAAGATATGTTGTTATCCTTACTCATTTGTCTCTTGTCTAAAGCATCAAAGACCAAGTCTTGGTTATGGCATCGAAGGTTATCACATTTGAACTTCGAATATGTCACTACACTAGTCAAACAAGGACTGGTCCGAGGGCTGCCCAATTTAAAGTTTCAGAAGGATCACTTACGTTCTGCCTATGCTTTAGGCAAAAGCAAGAAACACTCCCACAAACCCAAAGCTGAAAACTCAATTCAAGAAAAGCTCTATCTGTTGCACATGGACCTTTGCGGGCCAATGAGGATTCAAAGTATCAATGGGCGGAAATACATACTGGTTATTGTTAACGATTACTCTCGGTTTACTTGGGTAAAATTTCTACGATCAAAGGATGAAGTTCCAGAATTCGTGATTAAATTTCCCAAAATGATTCAAGTTCGTCTCAATGCGACAGTCTGAAATATAAGAACCGACAATGGCACAGAATTTGTTAATCAAACCCTGAAAGCTTACTATGAAGATGTCAGGATTTCACATCAAACATCCATTGCTCGCTCTCCACAATAGAAAGGCGTTGTTGAAAGATGAAACCAAACTTTAGTGGAAGCTGCACGAACCATGTTTATATTCTTAAAGGCTCCGTTATTTCTCTGCGCATAGACCGTTGCGACAGCTTGTTACACTCAAAACCGATCCTTAATCTGTAAACGTCACAACAAAACACCGTATGAACTTCTTCATAACAAGAAACCCGACTGATGCATATTTTCTTTTAAAATATATTTTTATCAAGTTTTAAATCTATACAACTTGATCTACCTAATGACGCACTAACGGACAGAGAACCTGATCGTGGGTAGTATAGATTGGTAAATCCGAGGTCGTCCCAAGAGCTAAGTTGTAATTAGTTTTAATTTGAAAGGTCACGTTTTGAAAATAGTTTTTAGAATTGATTTGAGATAAATAAATAACAATAATAAAATAACTAAAAATTAAATGGATAGGAGATATCAAGAGAGAAAACATGCTAACCTAGTTACTTCATTACTATTGTTATGAAAACATTTTCCTGTGTAATGTCAAACTATGGTTTCATTACTGGTTTCTAAGGCCGATAGACTTGAATGTGCATATACAGTCTATCCTATACTCCCTGTGATTTCAAACCAGTCCCAAATCATCTGGGAGGTAGGTTATCCACGTTGCAGTGATTAATCCTAACTATTCCCAAAACATATCTAATAACCTATTAAGATTATTAACCCCCTCTAAAAAAGTTCCTGTGCTTTTTAAGTATATTGAGTGATAAGTGCGGTGACCGGTTAGTTCCTACACTAGGTAAGGAGTTAGTGTAAAACCCAAATACCCATTGGATCCCATATTGACTAGATAATCTAATAATGGGGCAAAGCTATGTCCAAACCACCCGTACTACCAAAACCCAGGGTTACACGATAGTCAAGGAATATCTAATAAAATCATAATCTAACAGGAAACAAACATCATAACAATAGTAATTACATAACTAGGCCAACACTTTGAGTGCTTAGCCGCTCATGGTAATAGGAGCATAGCAAGAAATAGAAGTAATCATAGATTGAAAGCTCATAATTCTTATAGGATTCATATTTGAACGATTAAATAGAAAAGGTAAATAAAGTGTGATCTCCCTTGGACTCCAGATGGAATTCTTCGAAGGTTGGAAGCCTTTGTCGCCTTTCCAATTGGTTATGGAGGAAGTGATTTCGGAATAGCTTGAATGAGGCCTCTATTTATAGGTATCGAACCTCTTACAGCGTAACTGAAAAAGGTGTTACGCCGTAACCTTCTTACATAGCATTCCATATTTAAGCAGTTGTTACGGCGTAACCAGATATGGTGTTACGCCGTAACCTTCAAATAATTTCCATATGTACGTGATCTTCATTCCATATTTGTAGATCTTCATGGTTACGGCGTAACCATAAGGGGTGTTACGCCGTAACCCTATCTTGGGTAAGATTTCCTTCCAAATATTTGTTTACGGCGTAACTAGATATGGTGTTACGCCGTAACCTTGTCCTTGATCTTCGTACTTGCTTAATTTATGTTACGGTGTAACCATTTTTGGTGTTACGCCGTAACATTCTTCAAATATTTACACTTTGAGTCCTTTTTCCCTTGTTTCTTGTCACTTTCCTGCATTTCACCTGAAAACTACAAAATGATAGAAAATATCTCGTTTTCGAGTGTTAGTGAAACATTTGCAGGTAATATAGGGGGTATTTTGCCACTAAAAAGTATTAAATATTTGATGTTATCAAATATCCCCCCACTTGACTTCTGCTTGCCCTCAAGTAGAACCTGTTAGAACATTTCATAAAAAGATTTCTCGAGAATAACTTCAAGAAATGAATTTATAAAACTCTTATGCTAGAAAACATCAAAGCCGAACACCTCACGAAAAGGGGATAAAAAGTCACTCAGCTCTCCACTAGTCTAAGTGTTTCATTTTCGGGGTGATCGCTCAATTGCACAGTCATAGCATGTATTCTATCATAAGCTTGGAAAATACATAAATCTGCACAAGTTAGAATTAGGGTCTAAATAATTCTCGAAGGCAACAAGGGTAATATGGTTTTAAAGGGGTTAGGACAGACATGAGATACACATTTAATGGTTGTTAATAAAAAATACAAAACAAACAGTATAAAGAAATCTAAGGTTGTCATAAATAGCCACTGTCCATCCATGGGTCCTAGAGTCTAAGTCCGAAAATCTGATCTTCAATAATGGGCTACTAGCTCCATTCTTCATGAGTATTGGGATGTCTTGGTGTAATAATGGGCTACTAGCTCCATTTTTACTGAGATGTCTTGGTGCAATAATAGGCTACTAGCTCCATTTTTTATTTTTATTTTGCATCATCTTTACATTTTATAGCACATGGGTGGCTTTTTGTTTAACCCTCTTTTCTTCATTTTCTTCATGATAAATATGCAAATGTTACAGGAGTTTATATCTTTAATTATTGCCCCTGCAACATCCGATATTACACGTACACCCCCCACTTGAGATAAACAATGTCGAGAGTGGTGATACAGGGGGGTCTTTATAGATCATAACTGATTGGTCTTCTACGAATGCATATAATTCTCGTTCCCATTCCCCCGAACCATGGACTTAAGTAGCCAGAAATTTCAACACAAAGAAAATAAAGACTACAGGGTAGGCTAAGGTGAAATGGTGTAACGAAACATATAGAGTAGGGTGAAAACATAGATTGGATCAACATGGGTGATCTAGGGGTATCTTGCACTAATAATGAGTGCAACAAAAGGGTTTATCACGGGAGGTTGACTAGTCAGTGTAACAAGTCAATAAGCGTACACATACAGGCTATTTGGGTGATTTCCTAAGTATTGCCTTTTTAAACTTATCTATTCATGCTAATCAATTAAGTCTCGAAATGATGTACATGCGAAGTTCTAAAGTCTAGAATACTACCGGCACACTTAATATTTTGGCCGATTTTTGAATAATATGATGGAAATGGAATATTAGGCTTAAATCTCACCAAGTAATAAAAAAGGGTAATGTGCATTCGGCAAAGATTAATTCTTTTAAGAAAAATTTGTCAAAAATCTTAAAATTGGCATAATTTTCAAAGAAAACTAGAAAATCGAAGGCAAAACATACGTCAAGTATTAACTCTACTCCTATCCACCCACTTGATTTGTACAATGTCCCTATTGTACCTTAAGGAAATGAAATAAAAAGGAAAGAGTAGAATTAAAACAAAAAAATTCTCTAGAATTGCTCAGTATGATGAAGAGACAACATGCTCTAAGCCATGCTGCAAGTCTGCTTCCTCAAGCAATCATCCCATCATCATTAACATGGTATGAAACGAATCCGGATTTCACATGTGTCCCTGTAGCCAAGTATCAACTTCGTATGCTTCAACCTGTATAGCTACAAGAAAGCTAATATGAAAGCATAAATCCGGCAAAAAAAAAGATACCAAAATGTACAAAATAATACAAGAAATACAATCCTAACTCACTTTCGTAGGAATCACGGTTGAAGTCTCTTTCATTGAATTTGAATACAGAAGCGAAATCTGGAAGTGCAGGAAGCGAAATCTGGAATTTGAATACAGAAGCAAATTTTTTTTTTGGGAAATTAGGTTTTCAAAACAAGAGTTTTCAACGGACAAAACGCAGTCTTCTTGAGACCAAATGCAATGATTTGTTGAGATTTGGGTAGCATAACGTTTAGATTTGCTATATAAATGGTTTTCAATGAGGCAAAACGCAGTGGCAAAACGCAGTCTTCAATAAGCAAAACGCAATGACCAAAATGCAGTGACCAAAACACAGTCTTCAATAAGCAAAACGCAATGACCAAAACGCAGTGACCAAAACGCGGTCTTCAATAAGCAAAACGCAATGACCAAAACGCAATCTTCAATAAGCAAAACGCAATCTTTAATAAGCAAAACGCAATGACCAAAACGCAACCCGCAAGCAAAATGCAATG
>BQNB010007228.1:0-94330 GCA_026074375.1 Tanacetum coccineum | reverse complement strand
TTTACTTATTTAGGTTTATTAGCTTATTTCATTTGCTTAATTTAGGTTTAGTATAGCTTATTAGGTTAGTTTAAGTCCCATTTAGCTTACTTCCTTTAGTTAAGAGCTTATTTGCCTTTAGTTTAAATTTTTTTAAGTTTTATAGCTTTTTAGTGAATTTGTCATTCTAGCTTATCTTAGTTGCTTATTTTTGTTTAAAATTGCGTATTAAGTATATCTTATTACCTGTCTGAGCTTATTTCTCTTTTTGGATCGCTTTTTAGTGCTTATCAGTTAGCCATTTTGGACTGTGTAAAAAAAGCTTATTCTGTCCCTTTTCAGCTTAATTTTGTGCTTATTTGTGGCTTATATAAAAAGTTGTTTTGTAAAATTTGCTTATTTTTAAGTCTTCTAAAAAGTTAAAAAAATGGCATTTGCAAAAACGTTTGGGATTAGGGGAAGTCCCAGGTGAGCAGGACTCGAACCCGGGACCTCTACCCTACTCACCAAACGTTTTTACACAACACACACTACCACTCGCCCTTGGGTCTTTTACGGTTTTACTTTGCAAAATCAATTAGTTATACACATTTTGACTCCTTTTTCTTATAGGCTATTCGAAGCTTATTTTGAGCTTTTTAGGGCTTATTTGTTAAGCTGGCTTAACCGGCTTATTTTTCCTAGGACCTTTACAATATTTAAGACTTTCCTGCATTTTTTTTAGATTTTTCCAACTTAATTTGTTATTTTTCTGTATTTTTCAAAGTTTAAAAAATTAGAAAATCATTTAAAAATAGTAATTTAATTCAGAAAAATACAAAAAAATAGTTTTTAGATTTAGAATAAATAGTTTTAGGTTTACAAAGTTTAAAATCATTTTTATCATTTTTAGATTGTAAATTTCATTTTTAGCTTTTTAATTTAAATAGAGAAAATAGTTTTTAATTATAAAAAGTAGTGAAAAATGTTTTTCTGAGTTTTTATGATATTTTAGACTTTTCTAAAGTAGAAAATCATTTTTTGGAATTTTTAGGAATTAATTTGTTATTTTCTAGAATTTTAAATAGATTAAATAGGTTTTAATTCATAAAAAATTATAAAAAAGTCAAAAAAATATAAATCTTTTTTAGAAAATTTTCTTTTGTCATTTTAGAGGTTTAGAAACCAAATTTGCATTTTTAGGGTTATTATTTGCCTTAGCTAGTTTTTAGGTCCCGTTTAGGATTCCCGTTTTGCGTTTTTAGTTAAAATTTGTCTTACCTTAATTGTTTTTAAGTTTTTGCCTTAAATTTCCCATAGTTTTAGATAACCAATCAAAATCTTGTTCCATTCAAGCATCGATTCTCCAAACGACTCTCGACTTTCAATTGCATTCCTCGTTGGGGATAACGACCCGGGAATCATACTCCCGGATTACTACATTGAGAGATTTTTGATTCTTATCCTTATTATATATTTATAAGTATTTATATATTTATATTTATATTATATAAAAAAGGGGTTGATCAATATTAATCAAACACTAACTTTAGCTTAGCAACAGTAACACACACCTGAGCAGCAGTAACTTTAAGATCATCAAGAAGTCTTTTAATCATAATAATCCTCCCCTAAACTTGATATTCTTCTTCAAAATCATAAAGTTTCTTCATTGAAAGCTTCATTAAACACCAAGAGGATGCTTCCAAACACTTCATTGATTCTTAAGCTGTTTTGTTAGAAGTTTAAGAAGCTGATATACCATTTCACTAAAATGATCACATTGAAGATTCTAGTTTAACATATCAGTAATTGCAGCTTGTGTAAGGGGATATCTCTGTTCTACCAGCATATGTGTAACACCCCCATTTTTACATATAGCAGCGGAAGCTAATCGGGGGTATTACTTCAAAGGTACAACAATCATAATCATAGAAAAAACGATTCAAAAAGAGTCGTTTAATTAAGAAAATAAGTTATCATTCATGGATGAGTTCGTGGTTCATCATAGGTGTGAGGTACGGGGGTTGGGTAGGGAAGAACAGAGGGGGGGGGGGGGGGGGGTTTTGGTTGGAGGGGTCTATGGGGGTGGGTGACGGCGGACTTGACGTGCGACAACTGGAAGGTTAAGTGGGGGGGTGGTCTAACACAAAGGGTAGATTGGGGGAGATGAGATCATACAACAGGTAGGTTTTTCCCAGTAGTTATCATTATCCATCACATTTCGCCACACTCTTCTATCATTCAGGGGTTATCCGATAAAGCGTATGTTGGTCACCTCGAAACACTACTTTTGCCGTTTGCGAAATGTAGCGTAGTTTTCTAAGTACTTGTTGCCTGATGTCCGTGTACGTGTTTCTCCAAGTATTGTCTCTTCAAAACATCTAAAAGTCCACCAAAGTTCATGGTCGGCATAAGAGAACCAGACGAGGGTTAAAAATTAATCATAAATTGAATGGCAAATGCGATATATGGTGTTTACGTTGATATACACCTCAGTATTGACACATATATAATCTAATTCGCGTGGCTTTTCCAATACGCCGTTTTAGTAGCGCCATACTTAGAATGTTGAACGAACCTCCGGAAAGCCTTAAGTACTGTATAGGCTGCGACCTGTAACAATAGAGACCTATGGCACCGCGGGCACCTTTGCCAAAATACCCGCGTGATTTCTAATGATGTTCAATTTGTTACTACGTAACTGGTACACAACGGAAAGTCCAAGCCCAAATAATCTATTCACATCATTCCGCTTACTACGAAGAGTAATACGGTTCATATTATAGGACTTAAATGGCAAAGCAGTATACTTAGCAATAGTAAATTGAATAGCATACAGAAAAAATTGCATTCATATTTAAAGCATGTATCCCCCCTCGCGGGTTTATAAAAGAAGAAAAGCGAAGCAATGAAACACACCTGTACATTTATAGGGAAATTGATAGCAAATGTGTATATGAAATGAATAGTAACGGCTTCGTCACAGGCAACCTGTGAATATATGTTAAGTCTTAGTTTGATTGAATATGTAATTTTTGAATATTGATGTTGATTTTGATATAAAGATTATCATAACGTCGTTCGTGCCATCATAATTCAAAGTCATTCATAAACGTTGAGGAGCTCGGCACTTTAAATCCGTAAACCCAACAACTCATCAGAACATAATAACCAAGATGAAACTCTTATATGAAGCACCATAGTATTGTGGAATGATAAAATCCGGACATGATTTTTGAAAGCACATCGATGATGAATGATATAATAGTTTAAAACATAAATATTTTAAGCATTTTATTCATTATTAGGAAATGTTAAGCAACGCAACGTTAATTACATGAGTCTTGTAATGTTTTAGAATGTGTTTTTATACTTTTTCAAAATGTTACATTTTAGACCCTTAAGTTTGAAAAGTGGCAGAATATACCCTTGGAGTTTGCACTTTTATGACATTTGGTCCCTCAGTTTAAATATAATACCAAGTAAAACCATTGTACTTTAAAAATGACATAATAACCCCTGTAGTTATAACATTGATATAATGTCACTTTATTAGTCTTTTAGTTATAAGTTTCTGAAATTACGATATATACCCCTTGCCTGGATAATTTTTATAAAACAAGTCCAAAATTACTTGCAAAGCTATATTTTAACATTTCAAATATACATTTATAAGTTATAATAAACAAATATAAGATTTAACACAACGCAAGTTTAAATAACGATTCGATAAGCTGGGAATAAAACGGGTCATGATTAGTGTTTTAAAAAGAAAACTTGCGGTTTTAAGCTCAAATCTTACATGACTTATCAAAGCACTTATTTTAAAGTTATTTAGCTATATGAGATATGATTATAACAAAAAAAAAAAAAAAAACAAAAATAAAAAAAAAAAAAAAAAAAAAAAAAAAATAAAAAAAGGGTAGTTTTTACAAGCTTAGCTTAGAGATTAAGTACCAAAAACATAAATTAAGTTCGGTGTAACGTTTGGGATCAAAAAGGTATAACACATAGGTTTTTACATAACTGGTAAAGGTAAAATAAAAACAGGAAAGTTAGATTTTGAGGATGTGTGCTTTGTGAAAGAACTTCAGCATTTCAATCTCTTTTCTGTGTCACAGATATGTGACAAGAAGAACAAAGTTCTTTTCACTGACTCTGAATGTCTTGTTTTGTCTCCTGAATTTAAGTTACCTGATGAAAATCAAGTATTACTTAGAATCCCTAGACAAAACAATATGTACAGTTTCAATTTAGAGAACATTGTTCCTTCAGGAGGTTTAGCTTGTTTAATTGCAAAGGCCACAATTGATGAATCTAACAAATGGCATAGGAGGTTGGGTCATGTTAACTTTAAAAACTTAAACAAACTTGTGAAGGGAAACCTTGTAAGAGGTTTACCTTCAAAGATTTTTCAAAATGACCACACTTGTGTTGCTTGTCAGAAAAGAAAGCAACACAAGGCCTCATGTAAGGCCAAATCAGTGAGCTCTATTAGTCACTCCTTATAGCTTTTTCATATGGATTTGTTTGGACCTACATCTGTAAGGAGTCTAAACCATAAGACATATTGCTTGGTTATCACTGATGATTTTAGCAGATTTAGTTGGGTGTTCTTCTTAAGAACTAAGGATGAAATTAGTGGAATCCTTAAGGACTTTATAAGACAAATAGAGAACTAATTAAATCAAAAGGTTAAAACAATTAGATGTGATAATGGTACAAAATTTAAGAACAGGGATTTTATTGAATTCTGTGGGTCAAAAGGGATCAAGAGGGAATACAGTAATGCCAGAACTCCACAACAAAATAGAGTTGCTGAAAGAAAGAACAAGACCCTTATTGAGGCTGCTAGGACTATGCTAGCAGATTCATTTTTACCTAACACTTTTTGGGCTGAAGCAGTTAGTACTGCTTGTTATGTCCTTAATAGGGTATTAGTGACCAAGCCTCAAAATAAGACACCTTATGAACTTATAACTGGTAAAATACCAATCATAAGCTATATAAGACCTTTTGGGTGCCATGTGACCATCTTGAATACCATTGACCACCTGGGCAAGTTTGATGGGAAATCAGATGAAGGGTTTTTAGTTGGGTATTCTCTACAAAGCAAGGCTTTTAGGGTATACAATTTAGAAACCAAGAGAGTTGAAGAAAACCTGCACATAACCTTTTTAGAAAATAAACCAAATGTTGCAGGGAAAGGACCAACTTGGCTGTTTGATCTTGATTATTTAACTGATTCAATGAATTATCAACCTGTGAGATCAGAGAATCAAGCTAACAAACATGCAGGTCCACAAGAAGCTAATCATAATGCAGGTACAGAAGATAATATTGATGCAGGTGATTCTGCAATAGAAGTTGAATCTGCTCAGGACTACTTTGTACTGCCAATATGGTCTTCTTATACTTCAACAGTCAAGAGCTCAAAAGCAAATAATGCAGGTGAAGAACCTACCAAGCATCCTGATTTAAAGCCAGTAGATAAGGAGGATCAAGTCTTTTTGGAAGAGCTTGAAAGACTTAAAAGACAAGAACAAGATGCTAATGATGCAGCTGAAGCTCTCAGGAAAGAGTTTGCCCAAGAAACTGAGGATTTGCTTCTTCAGGCAGGAGCTGCTAAAGCTAGCAGTACTAACATAGTTAATACTGCTAGCACACCAGTTAGTACTGCCAGTCCTTATGGTGGACTATCCTTCACTGATCTAACCAATACTGACCAAGATGATTCAGAAATACCTGCTCTTGAGGAAATTTATGACAATCTTACTGATGGTATTTTTACTACTTCATCTTATGATGATGAGGGTGTAGTGGTTGACTTCACAAATTTAGAACCTGTTATGAATGTGAGTCCTATTCCCACATCAAGGATTAACTCTATTCATCCTTCAACTCTAATTCTTAGAGATCCACAATTAGCAGTTCAAACAAGAAGCAAAGTGACCAAAAGTTCTGGAGCCCATGCTTTTGTAAGTTATATTCAAAAGCAAAGGAGAAATAATCATAAGGACTTCCAGCATTGTTTATTTGCTTGTTTCTTGTCTCAAAATGAACCCAAGAAGATCTCTGAAGCACTTGAAGATGAAAGTTGGGTTGATGCTATGCAGGAAGAACTGCTGCAATTCAAGATTCAGAAAGTTTGGATTCTTGTAGATTTGCCTTATGGGAAGAAGGCAATTGGTACAAAATGGGTTTACAGAAATAAGAAGGATGAGAGAGGAGTTGTGGTTAGAAATAAGGCAAGGTTAGTTGCTCAGGGACATAGGCAAGAGGAAGGGATAGATTATGATGAGGTTTTTGCTCCTGTGGCCAGGATTGAAGCCATTAGGATCTTTTTAGCCTTTGCCTCTTACATGGGATTCATAGTCTATCAAATGGATGTGAAAAGTGCCTTCCTGTATGGAAAAATTGATGAGGAGGTCTATGTGTCTCAACCTCCAGGTTTTATAGATCCTAAGTTTCCTAAGAAGGTCTACAAAGTAGTGAAAGCTCTCTATGGTTACTAACCAAGCATCTAGAGCCTGGTATGCTACTTTAATCTACTTCTTGATGAAGAATGGATACAAAAAGGAACCATTGACAAAACACTCTTCATAAAGAAGGGCAAACATGATATCTGACTAGTTTCAAGGTTATTGGGATGATATCATATCTTTTGGTCTACAAAGAGAATCTTGGTGTGATGAATTTGAGGCATTATGAAGAGGAGATTTCAATGAGTACAATGGGAGAGCTCACTTTCTTTCTTTGGATTACAATCCAAATAGAAAGCAGAGGTATCTTATAAGTCTGGATAAATATTTGCCAGAAATCCGAAGAAGTTTGACTTTGCAAATGTTAAGACTGCTAGTAACATCTATGAGACTCAGAAGCCCTTAAGTCAAGGATGAGGAAGCCAGTGATGTGGATGTTCCCATCTTTATGGTCCGCATGATTGGGTTCTTTAATGTACTTAACAACTCTTCTAGGCCTGATATTAATGTTTGCAGTCTGTGCTTGTTCTAGGTTTTCAAGTCACACAAAGTCCTCCCATCAAGTGATTACAAGAGAGAATTTTTAGTATCTAAAGGCAAAACCCAAACCTGGGCCTTTGGTATCCTGAAGTGTCCATAATTGAACCTGGAATCCTAACTCAGATATGTGACTATGCCTATAGCAAATCTTCACAGTTAAATCCACAACAGAGTTGTCAATTTCTGGCAGGAGGAGACTTATTTCTTGGCAAATGCAAAAAAGCAGACCATAGTGGGCTACTCTCTACTGACAGAGGCTAATATTTGCTTCTGCAAGCTGTTTATGGGCAGTTTTGTGGATTCAAAATCATATGTTAAACTATAGGTTTAGAAATCATGGAAGCGGGGGGAGGGCGAAGAGAAATGGATACGCGATGTGATGAGATGGAAGAGGCAGTGGCAGAGTGATGCGATGATGTAGAGCGGGCGAGAGTGCTCTTCTATCTGGTATGTCTCGGATCTAGAGCGCGACTCTCAGTGATATACGGTATGTGCTGAGTTAGGGTGAGAAGGTTTTCATAAGTCTTAGGTTCAATGGACTTCAATGATTTTGAAGGGGTGTGAGTAACAAGAGAGCAGCGTGCATTTCTGTAGTCACAGATCAGATGTCTTACTGAACTAGGTGCTTAAAATTCACACTGATGACAAATGTACTGATCTACTAACCAAGGCATTTGAATGTTAGCAGTTCAGTTCTTGTTTGTTTCTATAGGATGGATAAATACATAAGCTGCATTGGTTAAAGGGAGGCAATATGATGTGTTGTATAGTTTGTATGCAGTGTTAAGTATGAAGAAACATGTTAACTGTAGGTGATGCATTTCAAGAGGTTCGATGGGATTCAGAGAGTCATTGAGAAGAGTTTTTGATGGTACTGAAGCACTCCTGTTACCTACATTGTTCATTCTTTGGTTGGCAACAGTTAGTACCGACAGTGCAAAGTAATACCCGCTGGTCAAAGTTTTGTACAGCTATAGCGACTTAAGAAAAATACCGCCAAGGTACAAAGTGTAAATTGAAATGGTTTCCTTGAAATTAGGTTTCCTAAACCTATATAAACCCATCTCAATTGCACAGTTCCTTACGTAATCACTCTCACATACTTTCGTTTATACAAGCCCTAATATCTCTCTCAACGACGATCACTCTTTAGACTACAATGGCTGTTCTTGAATCATGTCCTAAGCATAATATGGTCGCATATCTAGAGAAGACTGATGGGAATGCCGAGTTTCATGAGATCATTGATTTTCTTACGCGCAGTTCCATTCATCATCTTCTACTGTAAGTCCAGTTGTTTTCAACTACATTGTTAACCAGTTTTGGTACGTTCTGTCTAAGTCCGAACAATAATCAACAATGTAGGCACATTTACGCCAAAGTAGCTGGCAAGCCTGTGTCTATCTCTGAGGCATCAATAAGAAGTGATCTTCTTTTTGATGATGCTAATGGGATAGACTCACTACCTAATCAGGCTATATTTGATGCTATACAGCTTATGGGGTATGAGGGGGATTTAACAGTGTTAACATTTAACAAAGCTTTGTTTTCACCCCAATGGAGGTTTTTATTTCATACAATGAATCATTGTATTAGTTCAAAAAGCACCTCTTGGGATCAAATTCCTACTAATATTGCCACTGCTGTCATTTGCTTAACATCTAATCAGAAGTATAATTTTTCTAAATTAATTTTTGATGGTATGCTTAGACATTTAGATGCAAAGAAGAAGTTTGTAATGTACCCACGTTTTATTTCCATCTTTTTAGATAAACAACTAGCTAATGTACCTGTACCTTTAGATCATTTTCCTGTAAATGCTTTGACAAGTAAAGTTTTTTCTTTCATGGTTAAAAAGGGTAAACATTTCTCAGGGAAAGTCACCCCTGGAAGATTTGCTTCCATGTTGGTACAACCAACTGAGGATGAGGGTGCCCCTTCAGAAAGACCATCTGAAGCACAACCTACACCCTCTCCTACTCACTCTAGTGAAGCACCTTTTGAGCCACAGACTGACCCATCCCCTAGACCTTCACCTTCTACTATCATTCCTGATTCTATTCCAGAAAGTTCTGGTGGGAATCTTGGAGGTCTTTCATCCAGTGATAAATCCCTTTCAGGGAATGAGGGTGAAATGACACTCCAAAGTGTCTATGATCTTTGTATCTCTTTATGTACACAGGTTTCAGATCAAGCCAAGGAAATACAACACTTGAAGGCACAGATCAAAAAGCTCAAGAAGCAAGCTAAACCTGTAGTCAAACACCACAAAGCATGGATGAAGAGTGTCTCCTTGAAGCAAAGATTAGCAAGAAAGAGATCCTCAAAGAAACAATGGGTGCACAGAGAGTCTGTATCCAAACAGGGGAGGAAGTTTGCCAAAGGTGAACCTACAGTCCATAAAGATCCACTATTTGATGAGATTCCTGAAGATTCATTAGATTATATGGAAACTGAGGATGCTCAAGATGAGGGGAGGACAAGAGATGAAGTGGATGAAGAGAAGGAGAATGCTGAAGATGTACTTAGTACTGCTCAACAAAAAGTTAGTACTGACAAGGAGAAAGTTAGTACTGACAGACCAATAGTTAGTACTGACGGATCCAAAGTTAGTACCTACCGACAGGCAGAAAGATAGTATTGATGATAAAAATGAAGGTACTGATGAGACACAGAAAGGGTACTGATAGCATTATACTGAAGAAGGAAGGGCTACTCAAACTACTCAACCACCTACTTCTACAATATTTGGAGATGATGAAACAATAGCTCAGGTTCTTCTCAACATGAGTCAAGCCAAAGCAGTTTCAAGAGAGAAGGAGAAAGGTGTAGAGTTTAAGGATATTGAAGAAACTGAAAGACCTAGGCCTACTTCAACAAGATCACTTTTGACATTAAAGCCTCTTCCAAAGATTGATCCAAAAGACAAAGGGAAGAAGAAAATAGAAGAGGAGGATGAATCTGAAAGTGAATCTGATGGTATTCCTGAAGCTGAGAAGAAGTTTAAACAGCTTGCCAGTGATGAAGAAATGGTTAGGAAAGTACAAGAAGAGTGGGAAGATGAAGAAGAAAGAAACAGATTAGCTGAAGAAGAAGCTACAAATGATGCTCTCATAAGAAATTATGATGACATAAAGGCAAGAATTGAGGCTGATAGACTTCTTGCTGAGAAGCTTCAAGAAGAAGAAAGAGAGCAATTTACAATAGAAGAAAGAGCAAAATTCCTTCATGACACAATTGCTGCTCAAAGAAAATTCCTTGCTCAACAAAGATCAGAAGCTATCAGGAATAGACCACCTATAAAGAATCAACTGAGAAATCAAATGATGACCTACTTGAAGCATGTAGGAAACTTCAAGCATTCTGATTTGAAAACCAAGAAGTTTGAGGAAATACAAGCTCTGTATGAAAAGATTAAGAGGTCAGATGAAGATTTCATTTCTATTAGGTCTGCTGAAGATGAAAGACTGATAAAAAAGATGAATGAAAAAGGATTTGATTCCTCTAAGAATGAAATGGTCAAGGAGGAAGATAAAGAAGAAGAAGGTTCTAAGAAAAGAAAGGGAGGTCATATCAAAATGATTGCAAGGAAAAAGGCAAGAAAACAATCTGATATTGACAGTGATGATGAACATAAAAAGTGCCTGAAGATTGTTACATTTGAAAGTATCTTAGATAGTGAGATAATGGAGAAGAAATCAGTTATTGCTAGATTAAACAAGGTATCATCACCAGATGGAGATTATCTTGTTATCTACAGAGCCAATGGGAATTTTAGGGCTTTCAACTATCTCATGGAGGTACTTCATATCTTTGATAGGCAAGATCTATTTCATCTGTATGACTTGATAAGGGATCAGTTCTCAGAAGTTACATTAGATGGATTTGAATTGATTCTTTGGGGAGACTTGAAGATTATGATGGAATCCTCAACAGAAGGGAATGAACAAAGTGACTTCTGGAGTGGTCAACAAGATTAGAAGATTGTCACATGGAGGTTGTATGAATCATGTAGAGTCTGCATACTGGAGTTTGAGGATGGAATAGTTATTCATATGTTGGTTGAAAGAAGGTATCCTCTATCAAAAGATTTGTTGCAAAGGATGCTTGATCTTGGTTTGGAAGTTGAAAGAGAAAGTTCTGTTGCTCTTGATTTGATAAGGTTTATTAAGCAACAGATAGATGAAGAATGAGGTTGATGGAATTGAGAAGGGTTTGAGTGTTGGCTAACCACCACACAACAAATGGTCATCAGTTCACCATGCTTAACAGGCATAAGAACTGGCTAGTCCATAAGCAAACGGCTTATGGTAAAGACTTCTCAAATCCGTTTATGGTTGATGATAAGTGCTTAATTACACATATCTTTTACCTCTAAAAACGAGCTTAAATGACCAAAAACAGACAAAAACTGCCAAATATATGTTTGTTTTGCATTTGTATTGTGCAGGAAGTGGATATCAACAAAAAGACAGAAAACCAAGCCAAAATGACAAAACTGAGCATGGAATGGAAAAGACTGTGCAAAATCAAGGCCAAAGTCCAAAAATGCCAAAGTCAGAGTCAATACAGAAGAATCAGCAGTCAAACCGGAGCCGGAACTGAAGAATACTATTGAATGCAATCTTTACCCATCTGATGGGCCGGGAAAGCCCAATAGTATAACTATGAAGACTGTGAAGACCAAATGGGCCCTCAATCAATTTCAACAGCCCATTTGTGTGCAATTGACAAAGACTGTGAAGACTTTGAAGGCCCAATCCTAGCCCAGTTACAGCCAATCTCAGCCATTGTACACACAAAACCCACTTCATAACCTTATTGGGCTTGAAAAAGCCCAATAACATAAGCCTGTACCTTATTGGGCCCAAAACCCAAACCCAGTGGGCCCAATACAAGCCCACACACTCAATTGGGCCCAATACAAGCCCAAAAGCCCAACAACAAAACCCAAGCCCAACAAAAGCCCATTAATCCTTTTTACAAAACTTTAGGGACTAAAGTTGTCATTTTTTAAAGTGTTTTATAAAAGAAAAGTGGTAAAATAAAGAGAAGGACTAAAACTGCCAAATGGCAGTTTTCTTTTTATAAATAAAACCAGAGGGACTGTTTTTGTAATTTATCAAAACCTCTTTTATCTCTTTTGTTATAAAAACGCAAGGACCAAAAGTGACACTTTCTAAACTCGTTTATAACTGTTCAAGGGCTCGAAAGGAAGTGAAAATAGAAAGAAAGATGGGGGGGCACTCTTGCCTCTTCCCCATACTTTCCTTTTAAACCTGCTAACCACAAACGTACCTCAACCCACTTTCCCGCCAACCTCAAACCACCCTTTCCCATGGTTTACAAGGCCAAACCACCTCCCAAGTACCATTCCCAGCTCACCCATACCCTTTCCCCACAACCCATTACCCCTATAACCCTTCCTACTTGCAAAGATCACACAACCCGAAGACCTTCAATGGTGAGATGGTGAAGAGAAGCAAATAGAGGGCTAGGATTGATTGGGAGGCTTTGTACTCTCACAACCAGCACAAACGAAGACCGAAGAGACCTCTTGGGACTTGTATAAAAGAGCCAAGACCAAGCCGAAGTCACCTACACCCTTTTTTACTATGTTTTTAGTTTAATTCTAATTCCAAGTCTTTCTTTTAAGAATTTAAGTGTATTCAGTTTATTTTTTAAGTTTATGTTGTAACAATTTTCAGTTTTAATAAAAGTTAAAAAGTTTTTGTAAAATTACCATTGGTGGCGAAAATTGAAATATGAATTTAAGCTGTTTAATTCCGGTTTAAATTGTTTAAACATATTATTACTTAAGAAGTATTAAGCAAGTGACTATGGGTCATTATATGTAATCACTTATATCTGCCTACTTTTACCAAAAATCAGTTAAAACTCCTTTTTATATAAATAAGGGGGTGTTTGGATAAGTCCCAAAATGGGTCATATGGGGGTTTATCATGGGTCAAGTGCACTCAGCCAACTTTGGCTGAGTGTGTAGGGTTTATTAAGCCAATAAAATCACCATTTTTAGTTTGAAAATAAATTTTTAAGTGCCCTTGGTATTCTGTCAAATTTTAAATAAGCTAAATCAAGCTTAAGGGCTCAAGCTGCTTATGCAGCTTAAGCACTTTGTTTTTGTGCTTGTTGTGGTTGTTTCTAGCCATTTTAAAACACCCCTTGTTCTGTCCCTTTAAGCTAACCAATATAGCCAAGTATGTATGCATGTGTGTTTGTGAAAAACAGCCATTTTTAAGCCCCAATTTCAGCAGCTTATATTGTTTTCTAGACTCTCAAACTTTGAAAATAAGCTCATTGACCACCCCTTGTTATCTGTTTGTGCTTGGATTTAGCCAAAAAGCTTTTATAAGCTTATTTCAATAAGCCAAAATAAGCCTTAAGCTCACTGTGTTGCCTTCCCCTGGTGCTAGACTCCAAATTCAGCCCCCTTTTTTAGCTTATTGCATAACTAAGCTCTAGGATTTTTTAGCTTTTATTTATAGATTAGTAGTTGCTCTTTAATTCCCCAAGCTTTCTTAGCTTAACTCACCTTTTAGCTTAGCTTATTTAGGCCTTAAAGTACCCCTTTTTCTGTTTTTTATATAAACTGTCATTTTAGCTTAACAATAGAACAGCTTATTTTAAGGCTTATTATAGGTTGCTTTAGCTTATTTAGGACTCCCCTCTCCTTATTAACTGTCCCCCATAGATTTTAGCTTATTTTGTTAGCTTAAACCTCAAAGAAAAAGCCAATAAGCTTTTAAGCTTATTAACATTCTGTCAGCCCAAAAAGCTCATGTTTCTGGCTTATTTAGACCCTTTCAGCCACTAGTCCTTTTATAAAAAATGATAAGCTCAAGCCCCTTTACAATTCCTGTTTTGACTTTAGCTAATAAGCACTTTGGACCCCACCTTGCGCATACGGGTCCTCTTCAGGGACTTGTTGTGTAATTTACTTCTTTTAATATTTATAATTGTATAGCCCGTGTGGTTAAGCACTCTATTGCCCCGTTAGTCCTTGTCCCTTTTCCCTGTTAGTCCTTTTGTTTTAACAGCAGTTAGCTTTAGTTAGTTTTATTTAATTTAATTAATTAAATTAGGTTTAAAATTAATTAGTTTAATTACTTTTAATTTATTCAGTAAAATTTGGGCATTTTTATATTTTTAGAATTGTTAATTTTTTCTTTATTTAATTTTATTTTTTCAGAATTTTTATAACTTTTATTTTTTGTCTTTTTCTATTTTCTTAGTTTTAATTAGTTTTTAATCTTTAAAAATTCATAAAAAATCCAAAAATTAATAAAAAAATATTTTTCTTTTTTACAAAATTTTCTTTTGTCATTTAGTGTCTAGGAAAAATATAAAATTTAGTATAGGCTTAATTTTTCTTAAATTTCAGTCTTAGACCCGTTTTACCGGGTGCGTTTTACCGTTTCTTTTCGTTTAGCATTCAAACGACCTCCGTTTTTATTCTAGTTTTTTTTTATTTTTCAAATTAACTTAATTAGAATTTAATTTTGATTTTTAATTTAATTTAGCATTTATTTTCTTAATTTTTAGTATTTAGGTTTCCCGATACCTGATTCTGTTCCCCGTATTTTAGTATAGATTTAATTTTAGGATTTCCCTATAACTAATTTTGTTTCCCGTAGTTTTTAAGATCTCCATTTCCTATATTTGTTTCCCGTAGATTAAATTAGGTTTTATTTAATTAATTTTAGTTGTAATTATATCAGTGTTTCCATCATATATTCTCCATCATTCAATTTCTCATCAAACCAGGATTACTTTCAATTGCAGCCTCGTTGGGACATACGACCCGGGAATATCTCTTCCGGAATCTTTTTATTATTGATTCTATCTTGTGTATTTTATCCTTTTGTGGAATCTGACCTTTTGCCTTGGTCAAGGGCATTCGGTTAGGATCTGTATTAGGGTTGCTATATAAGTGTGTACTATCTGACGAATCAATTTTTGGCGCCGTTGCCGGGGAGGCATTTGCTACGATTGTTATCCAACTTTGACCTGAACTTGTCTTATTATTAATATATCATATTAAAAAAAAAAAAAAAAAAAAAAAAAAAAAAAAACACAAAAATATTTTTCTTTTCTTTTTATTAGTACATATCATATAAAAATTAAAAAACCAAAAAAATCAAAAATATAAAAAATTGTCCATAAAAAAATTAAAATTCACTAATTGGTAAAATACCAAAATATAATATTCTCCACTGAGGTATTATCATAATAAGTTCCGGTGAACTGCTGAGTTCCCAATCGAACTAAAGATTTAAAACTTGCCTTCTGTGTCACTTACGATATACGGCTCACCTCATTCTGATTAACAAACTATAAAGTGGGTATAAGGAGGGTTGTTCCTAGGAACTACGACCCCGAAAGGAGAAATAAAGGTCTTCGCGCTATTCCTACTCCCCTCCGCTCCCCTGTGCGTTTTTCATTCTGAAGCTACCGGCGGAAGTAAGATCGATTATTTGCTTAATTTGTCCTATCTCATTCCGTTTAAAATAGATTGTGAATATATTTAAATCCAAAAAAAAAAAAAAATTTAGTGTAACTTCTTTTTTATTTCCATTTTGTGCATGCGCACTCGATCTCAGTCCCGTGAGCAGCGTCCTCCACCAGAAGAACCGCCAGTTATTATCGAACCTCTTCGTATAGAATACCCATTTCAGGATATGATCCTCCCTAGAGCCCCAATGGCCGACACCGAACTATGGCTCAATTGCTCCAAGCACCCACCGAGGGGTACGAGGATGCAATTCTTATTCCTGAAATTGTGGCAAACAATTTCGAACTGAGGCATGGGTTAATCAATCTTGTCCAGAACAAACAGTTCTTCGGTCATGACAAAGAAGACCCGCATGCTCATATCCGTTACTTCAACAAGATCACCTCCACAATGAGGGTCCCCAATGTTCCAATTGCTACGATTAAGCTTATGCTTTTTCCATTCTCTATCGAGGGAGCAGCCCGAATATGGCTAGAAAAAGAACCCCCTCGATCTATTCAAACTTGGGACGATCTTGTATCCAAATTCATCAATCAGTTTTTCCCTCCCTCTAAAACGACGAATCTTCGCAATGAGATCACCAGATTTCAGCAAAGGTTCGTGAAATCGTTTTAATGAGCTTGGGATCGTTCAACGATCTACTTAGGGCATGTCACACCATTGGATTCTCAGAATTGCATCACATGATACATCTATAATGCTTTAAACATTAATGATCAAGATTCATTGAACTCCGCCAGCAGGTGGAAACTTTTTTTTTGGACAAAATGCCTTAGCGAATGTTTAAAAATCATGAGAGCATAGTCCAAGGTTCGTCAACACGAGCTAAGGAAGTTATTTGCCAAGGTAATACAAACTCCTTCCACCCAAGCTGTTTCATCTGATGTTGCTGAACTTAAGGATATTGTCCGAGCATTGCTCTTAGACAAGAAGAACCAAGCTTCTGCTCCAGCTCCTGCACCTGTCAAAGCAGTTGAGCTAAGTTGTGTTACTTGTGGTGGTGCCCATTCTCACCAAAACTGTCCAGCCACTCATGGCAACGTTTATCGGGACAACATTTCCCCCCAACATTTCTGAGTATGTGTCACAGCCGCTGCAGCTAATACAACCAAGTAACTCCAATTTCCGCGACCTCCAAAGGTTTCAAATCATATTAGACCTCCAGGTTTTCCACCCGTTCAGAACTCTCAAGCTAATAATGCTAACAATTTCAATCGGGGGAATAACTTTAACCAAAACCGGGAGAGCAATTTCAACCAAAACAGAGGTGGAAATTTTAACCAGTCCAATTTTAGTCAGAATCAACTTCATAGACCCCAGGTTAATCAGTCTCCAGCTTATCAAGCCCCCGTTCCTCAGACACACAGTGTCACCAAGAACGATTTTGACAACTACGTCAAGGCTAATGATGCTATCATGAGAAACATGCAAAATAACCTCCAAAACCAGGGTCAGAGCATGCAAATCGAAACAAACAAATTGAATAATCAAATGGCAAATCTGACTGATATGTTGGCTAAGTTTGTAACTGCCAATACCGCTTCTACTTCAGGGTCAGGGACACTCCCTGGTAACACAGTTACTAACCCTAGAGAAGACTTAAAGGGTATCACTACCCGAAGCGGTGTTGCATATCAAGGACCTCCAATTCCTACTTCTTCAGTAGTGAAGCCAATACCCGAGGTGACAAAGGACCAAGTGCACCCTTCTTGCTCACAAAGTACCGCACCCGTCCAACCTCCGGTAGGTCCTGAACCAATCACAACTCCAGTTTTTGAGCCCATTGTTGCTCCTGTTGTTGCTCCCGTGCCAAACACTAAACCTTCAGTTTCTCTTCCATATCCTTCGAGGCGTGATAATGAAAAGAGCCGTAATCAAGCTAATGAACAAATCGACAAATTCTATGAAATCTTCAAAGAGATGAGTTTCGAGATTAGCTTTACGGATGCTCTTGTTTTGATGCCCAAATTCGCCTCGACTCTAAGAACCTTACTTGGGAATAAAGAGAAACTTACTGAAGTGGCTCGAACTTCCAATGAACCCTGTCTAGCTCGAACTTCGATGAATGAACATTGTTCGGCGGTCATCTTGAACAAGTTACCCAGAAAACTTGGAGACCCCGGCAAGTTCCTGATTCCTTGTGAATTTCCAGGGATGGATGAATGCTTAGCATTAGCCGATCTCGGTGCTAGCATTAATCTAATGCCATTTTCAGTCTGGGAAAAGCTTTCACTTCCTGATCTTACTCCAACTTGCATGACACTCGAACTTGCGGATCGATCAATTTCTAAACCAATGGGAATTGCAAAAGACATCTCCGTTAAAGTTGGTGTATTTCACTTTCCAGCCGACTTTGTGGTTGTAGATTTTGAGCCAGACCCCCGAGTCCCTTTAATTCTCGGGAGGTGCTTCTTAAAGACCAGTCGTGCTTTGATTGATGTGCACAAGGGTGAATTAACTCTTAGAATAGGAAGTGAAGCCATCACTTACAATTTGGATCAGACTTCGAGATACTCGGCCAATTACACTCACATGACGGCAAACAAGATTGACGTCATTGATATGGCTTGTGAGGAATACTCTCAAGAAGTTCTTGGTTTTACTGATATAATCGCGAGTGGAAATTCCACTCCGTATTATGATCCAATTGTTGCTACTTCTTCTCCTACCCTAACTCCATTTGGGGATAGTGATTTCCTGCTTCTCGAAGAAGCCGACTCTTTCCTTGGTCTAGCAGATGATCCGGATTGTCCAGCATATAATCCATTCTACTATGATCCTGAGGGGGACATCCTGCTTCTAGAAGCAATTTTGAACAGTGAACCACCACCCCCACTCCCAAATCATAAACAATATATGCCTGGAGGTAGGAAAGAGCTCAAACTCTGTGAAGCTAAAACCATTGAACCTTCCGTTCATGAACCTCCCGAGGTTGAACTCAAGGAACTGCCTCCCCATCTCGAGTATGCATTTTTGGAGGGCGACAACAAGTTGCCCGTCATTATTGCTAAAGAGTTGGATGTTGAGGAAAAATCCGCTCTCGTAAAGGTGCTAAAGTCCCACAAGCGAGCTCTCGCTTGGAAACTTTCTGACATTCAGGGTATCAACCCGGAATTTTGTACCCACAAGATTCTTATGGAAGAGGACTATGCACCAGCAGTCCAACATCAAAGAAGAGTAAATCCAAAAATCCACGATGTTATTAAAAAGGAGGTTGAAAAACTTCTCGAAGCTGGATTGATTTACCCTATCTCCGACAGTCCCTGGGTTAGCCCGGTACATTGTGTACCAAAGAAGGGAGGAATAACTGTGGTAATGAACGAGGAAAATGAGTTGATTCCAACTCGTTTGGTTACCGGATGGCGGGTTGGCGGAGTGTGCATTGACTATCGTAATTAAATGAATGCCACCCGCAACAGACCACTTCCCTCACCGTCATGGACCAAAAGCTTGAGAGATAGCGGGGAATGAATACTACTGTTTACCTCGATGTTTCTCCGGTATTTCCAAATCCCCCATTGACCCCGTGATCAAGAAAAGACTACTTTTTACTTCCCATAGGAACGTTTGCCTACCGTCGCAATGCTTTCGGCTATGCAATGCCCAGGCGACGTTTCAACGATGTATGTTAACAATCTTCATGACATGGTTTAGAAGAACGATGGAAGTCTTTTATGGAACGACTTACTCGTCTTTGGGAATTCTTTCCAAAACTACTGCCTCTCCCGTTTTAGAAGACCCATGCTTCAAAGGTGTGAAGACACCAACTAATTCTTAACTGGGAGAAAGACCATTTTTATGGTCAAAGAGGGCATTGTCCTCGGCCATAAGATTCTAAGAAAATGGATTGAGGTTGAACAAAGCCAACATCGATGTCGCGCATTGGCAAAATTACCCATCCACACCGTCAAGGAAATATGAGTTTTCTCGTCATGATCGAGCCAGGTTTTTACCGGCGGTTCATTCAGGATTTCTCCAAAAATATCCGACCAATGACCCTCTCCTTAAGTAAGAATACTCCATTCATCTTTTCCCGATGACTGCATTCGAGCTGTTCCAAACATTGAAGATAGACTTACGGAAGCTCAATCTTGATTGCTCCAAACTGTGACCTTCCATTTGAGGCTTAATAATGTGCGATGCCAAGCTATTTCTCCATAGGTGCAGTTTGGCAACGTCCATGAGAAAAACATTTTTTGGCCTATCCACTATCTAGTAAGACCTTGATTGAAGCACAAACGAACTACACTACGACTGAAAAAGAATTACTTGCCATAGTGTATGCTTTCGAGAAATTCAGGTCTTACCTCATCATGAACAAAAGCATAGTGCATACGGACCATTCCGCCCTTAAGTATCTCTTTGCAAAAAAGGATGCCAAGGCGAGATTGCTCCAGATGGGTTTCCTCTCTCCAAGATTTGACTTCAAAGTTATTGATACTAAAGGAATCCGAGAACCTCGCATCCGATCACTGGCCAGAATTGGAAAACCCGTATGAAAACGTCATGAACCTAAAGAGATAAATGACAGTTTTCTCTGAGAACTTTAAATATGGTTCCTTTTTCGTAGAGATTCTAGAACCCCGTGGTATTGCCGCGCTTTGCAAATTACCACCGCGGGTAGATGCCTTTGACGGGCATGAACGAACCCAGCAGAAAAACAAGTATTTTCAAGATGTTAAAACACTATTTCTGGGACGACCCCTTCTTGTTTAAAATTTGTGCGGATCAAGTGATCAGGCGATGTGTGCAACAGTCAATGAATGCTCTGAAGTCCTCTCAGCTTGCCACAATGGACCCACCGTTGGACATCATGGAGCAAACCCTCACAGCCAAAAGATCTTAGACTCCGGTTTCTTTCTGCCCACCATCTATAAAGATGCCCACGAGTTTGTCAAGAACTGTGACTCGTGCCAACGTCAAGGAAAAACTTCACAACGTGATGAGATGCCTCAAAACTCCATCCAAGTTTGTGAAATCTTTGACATTTGGGGCATCGACTTTATGGGCCCGTTCCCGTCTTCACGAGGGAACAAGAATAATCTCGTAGGCAGATCGACTATTTGTCAGAAAGGGTTGAAGCGAAAGCGCTCCCCACCAATGAAAGCACGATGTAGTTTGCAAATTTCCAGAAATGCTTCTTCGCCAGATATGGTGCTACCCCGTGCCAATCATAAGTTATCGCTGGAAACCTATTTTTGGTAATGACCAGATTGCAAAGGGTTCATGCAAAAATAAAGGAGTTACACACCTCTCTCCACCGCTTATCACCCACAAACACGTGGGCAAGTGGAAGTATCAAAATCGTGGCTTGAAAAGAATCCTTGAAAGACCCAAAGGTGAAAACGGTGCGCCTGGTACGGGCACAAACTAGATGATGCACTATGGGCCTTCCGCACAGCTTAACAAAACACCCATCGGGTGTACTCCTTACAAGCTGATGTAATGGAAAGGCATGCCATCTTCCGATCGAGCTTGAGACAACGCCTACTGGGACCTTAAAGCACGCAAACTCGATCTACTGTAAATTAACGGGTGCCAACCGGAAAGTTCAACTCAATGAAACTTAATGAACATCGTGATCCCTGCCTATGATAACACTTTGATCTATAAGGCCAAACAAAAGAGGCTTCCATGACTCTAAGATCAAAAAACAGTATCTTCAACATCGTGATCGAGTCCTCCTCTTTAATTCCAGATTAAAAGATTTTCCTCGGGTCAAAACAAAATCCCGTGGAAAGGCCCTTTCACCATCACTAGAGTATTTCCTACGGCATCTGTTGAGCTTTCTCAGCCAACGGGCCAAAATTTCAAATGAATGGTCCATCGCGTCAAGCATTACTTTGGAGGAACCGTACCACACTTGGTAGTATTCCAGATCTCCAAACTTTCCCCAAAGGATCAATAAATCCACTTGTGATGGGTTCCAAGCAATGCGCGACCCTAAACAAGCGCTTCGTGGAGGCAACCCCCATGCTTATCCATAGTTATTATATAAATAAGTGTTGTTGTTGTGGTAAGATAGCTTTGTTCTTTTCCATTACCCCTGATTCTATTTGTTTGTTTATTATTTATTGTCCAGGATTGCCCCGGATTGTTGAAGACTCTTCATTTTGTCATTCATCAAGAGTTTCACATCCTCAGCTTCATTTGGGAATCGATATCCTAGATCTTATCGACTAACGTTTTATCTTGCATACTCATAAATGGCCTTAGGATTAAATGTAATACCCTTCAAAACAATCGTAGACGATGTTTAGTTTCTAGATTGGGGGGGTTATCTTCGATTTTGATTGTTGCCTGCAGCATTGTTACACAAACGTAAACTCGTTTTTATACCACCAAAATACCAAAAAGAATGAAAAAATTGAAAATTTTCCAAAAAAAATTAATAAGATGTTTTGTCGCAGTTTTGCTTTTCTTTTGGTAAATAAAATAATTTTGACAAACAAAATGTCGATCGGGCGTGATGAGCCTATCTAGTTCCTTTGTAGGCCAAGCTTCAACGAATTTCTATGCTTGAATTTTAATAATGTGAAGAAACGAGAAATGATAGAGATAAATATAAAGTTTATGTGATAAGCAAGATTCTTCTAAAAACTTATACGTTATAACTTTTGGTTTTCTCTCCCGTGCGATTTCTAATCCACGCTAATCATACGTACTTAGTTAATTCAACTAAGTCAATAAATCGATGTTTCAGAAAAAGCTTCAAATTTGTATTGAGTTTTCAAAGCGAGATTTTTGTAGTGATTTAAAAGATAAATGCCAAAGAAGCATGAATGAAATGTGAATGCAAAAATGCATGAATATTGAAATTTTGCCAATGAAGCATGCAGTTGATATTATGGAGCAAGTAAAAGATGTGTCGTGATATCCCACTCCGCTAGCACCGAGGTGGGGGTTCAAACTAAGACGTCTTTACTTCTAGGGATTTGGTGTGTCGTGATATCTCACTTGGAAGAAAGGTCTAGGTGAGGGTTCAAACTAAGACACCAAATCCTTAGCCAATATTAAGGAATAAGGTTGTTGATGGTGATTTCCCACTACGCTAAGCAACGGGTGGTGGGTTTTCCAAACTAATAACACGGTATCTTGTTTGTGATATCCTAGCTCCTTTAAACCAACGAGGTATGGTTCAAACTAAGCAACGCAATTCCTATCTTTAAGAACTTATGGATTATTATGTGAAATTGTTGCAAAAAGTTTCTAAAGTTTAAAAATCTCGAATCAAGTTTACGAATCTTTAATAATTTGTTGCTTTGAGTCATGATTCATTTGAATTATTACTATGAAAAAAGTGGTCTAATGTTTTAAATTAAAATGAGTACAAACATTCACTCGTATATCCATGTTGGGAGTTGAAAGTTCACAAGTCACTCATAGTATGAGGCTTAAACATATAAAACTTATATCGACATGATTTTGTTTAATTTGCTTAGCTTGGAACTTGTGAAAAAATCGAGGACGATGATTTTGCCGCCAAGGACATCCGTAGATCACTCTACGGGCGCTTCTCATTCTATGATCCCAGTTAATAAATAAAGAAAGTCAAACTTGTTAAAAAAATGAGAAAATCCAAAAATATTAGTTGTAGTTAGTGTAAATTCAGAAAATGGTGAAAACGGGGCTTACATGTTTACTTCATAACATTGCGTGAGGACACACAATACCTTAGTTTGGGGGATTTGATATGTGCTTAATTACACATATCTTTTACCTTCAAAAATGAGCTTAAATGACCAAAAACAGACAAAAACTGCCAAATATATGTTTGTTTTGCATTTGTATTGTGCAGGAAGTGGATATCAACAAAAAGACAGAAAATAGAGCCAAAATGACAAAACTGAGCATGGAATGGAAAAGACTGTGCAAAATCAAGGCCAAAGTCCAAAAATGCCAAAGTCAGAGTCAATACTAATGAATCAGCAGTCAAACCGGAGCCGGAACTGAAGAATACTATTAGATGCAATCTTAACCCATCTGATGGGCCGGGAAAGCCCAATAGTATAATTATGAAGACTGTGAAGACCAAATGGGCCCTCAATCAATTACAGCAGCCCATTTGTGTGCATTTGACAAAGACTGTGAAGACTTTGAAGGCCCAATCTTAGCCCAGTTACAGCCAATCTCAGCCATTGTACACACAAAACCCATCACCTACCTTAGTGGGCCTTGAAAAAGCCCAATCACAAAACCCAAGCCCAAAACACCTTTTTTATAAAACTCAAGGGCCAAAAATGTCATTTTTTAAAGTGTTTTATAAAAGAAAAATGGTGAAATAAAGAGAGGGACTAAAACTGCCAAATGGCAATTCTTTTATTATGTTTAAAGGCAAGGGCTGGATTTGCAATTTCCCAAACCTTTCTTTATTCTTTTGTTATAAAAACCACAGGGACCAAATGCGTCACTTTCTAAACTTAGTTTATAACTGTTTTGGGGCTCGAATGAAATGAAAAGAGAATGAAAGTTGAAGGGCTAGTTTTGCCTCTTCCCCAAGGTTTATGTTTAAACCTGCGAACCATAACTGTACCTCAACCCACTTTACCGCCAAAACCCAAACCGGGCATCCCATGTTTTCTAGGCCAAACCACCACCCCTAGTACACTTCCCAGCCTACCCCTCACCATTTCCCACCTCCCCATTACCCCTATAACCTTTCCAGTTCAACATACACAAAAACCCGCACCCCCATCAATGGCTGAGAATGTTGTAAGGCCAATGGAAGGCTAGGAATCTTTGGACGTATTGTTCACAAACAGAATAAAAAAAAAATACAAACACAACCAATACAAGCAGAATGCCTTTGGACTGCTATAAAATAGAAAAAAGAGCAAGCGAAAACCAACACACCACATTTTACTATGTTTTTTTTTATTGTAATTAGAATTCAGTCTTTCTTTTAAGCTTTATTGTAATTCAGCTTATAATTATAAGTTTTGTATGTAAATTTTACTGTTTTTTAATAAAAAAGGTAAAGTTCTTGACAATTGATTATTATCAAAATTTAAAGTCTAAATCCCATCTCTTTAGATTGTTTTTTAAGTGTTGTAATAAGGTTTTAAAATTGTTAAAAGTTACTTACAACTCATTAACCTGCCCTTTCCTTCACTAAAAAAGATAAAAAAACCCAATTATAAAATTACAGGGTGGTTTGGCACTATAGTAAGAAATGGGTTGTTCAATTTGAGTTTTGGTTCATGGGTCAACAGGGCACTTTTAAGAATAACTCAGCCATTCTTGGCTGAGTGTGTGTGGACTTATTATAGATTAGCTTAATCAAACATTTTTAGTAAAAAAATTAGTTTTTTAGGTCCTTATGATCAAACTGTCAAAAATCTATAGAGCCACATTGAGTTAGACAGCTTAGAGTGTTTAAAAGCAGCTAAGCACACCATGTTTGTGCTTATATGAGTGTTACTAGCTCTTTTCCAAAAGCCGACTTGTTCTGTCCCTTTAACGTTGACAAGTATGAGTCAAAAGGTGGTAAGCATTTTTCCTTTTGAAACTTGAACTTAGAAGCTTAATTATCAGCAAGTTTTAATTAGGCCTTAGCTCTCATAGTTTGGAAATAACTCATTGTACCACCCCTATAAATCAGTTTGATCCTTGTTTTGGTAAAATCACTGATGTGCTTATTCAATAAAGCCAAAAATAAAGCACTATAAAACTGATCTTGGCCACTGCTCTTTTGCCCTGGTGCTAGATACCCATATTCAGCCTCCCTTATTTAGCTTATTTTGTATTAAGCTCCTAGATATTTTAGCTTTTATTTATAGCTTAGTAGTTGCTCTTTAAATCCCCAAGTTTTCTTAGCTTAACTCACCCTTTAGCTTAGCTTATTTAGGCCTTAAAGTTCCCAAATTTCTGCCTTTGTATTAACTGTTTAGCTTATTTTTATATAGATCAGCTTATTTTAGGGCTTATTAGGAAGCCATAGTTTAATTTTAGGACTCCCCTCTCCTATTTATCTGCTCCCAATAAGTTATAGCTTATCTAGTTAGCTTAAATCCCCAAAAGAAAGAAAAATAAGCCCATAAGCCATATAAGCCTGCTGTGACCAAAAGCTTAAATTTCTGGCTTATTTAGTGAGATTTAGACTAAGTGCTTATTATGAAAATTGTTCCCCTTAAGCCCTTTAACAAGTTTGCTTTTATAGCTTTTTGATAATAAGCACTTTGGACCCTTTTTGTAATCGGGTTGGTGTGCAGGGACCAATTGTGTAATTTTCTATTTTATAGTTAGTATTGTTAGTCCCTGTGGTTAACTACCCTATTGCCCCGTTAGTCCTTATGTCCCTTCCCTGTTAGTCCTTTTGTTTTAACAGCAGTTAACTTAGTTAGTATAATTAAATTTAAATTATTAATATAGGATAAAATTAATTAGTTTAATTACTTTTAATTTATTTAGTAACTTTTGGGCATTTTTATATTTTTAGAATTGTTAACTTTTTCTTTATTTAATTTTATTTTTTCAGAATTTTTATAACTTTTATTTTTTGTCTTTTTCTATTTTCTTAGTTTTAATTAGTTATTAATCTTTAAAAAATTCATAAAAAATCCAAAAATTAATAAAAAAATATTTTTCTTTTTACAAAATTTTCTTTTGTCATTTATGGTCTAGGAAAAAATTATAAAATTTAGTGTAGAGCTCAATTTTCTTAAATTTCAGTCCTTAGACCCTTTTTATAAACCCAGGTGCGTTTTACCGGTTCTTTTCCGTTTTACATTCAAAACGACCGACACGTTTTAGTTCTAGTTTTTTTTTATTATCAAATTAAGTTAATTAGAATTTAATTTTTAATTTTAATTTAATTTAGCATTTATTTTCTTACTTTTTAGTATTTAATTTCCCCGTTACCTGATTCTGTTCCCCGTATTTTAGTATAGATTTAATTTTAGGATTTCCCTATAACTAATTTTGTTTCCCGTAGTTTTTAAGATTCCCATTTCCTATATCTGTTTCCCGTAGATTAAATTAGGTTTTATTTAATTAATCTTAGTTGTAATTATATCAGTGTTTTCATAATATCTAAATATTCTCCATCATTCAATTTCTCATCAAACCAGGATAACTTTCAATTGCAGCCTCGTTGGGACATACGACCCGGGAATATCTCTTCCGGAATCTTTTTATTATTGATTCTTACTTGTATTTTATCCTTTTGTGGAATTTGACCTTTTGCCTTGGTCAAGGGCGTTCGGTCAGGATCTGTATTAGGGTTGCTATATAAGTGTATACATAACCACGAATCAGTCACCATAAAACAAATGAAAGACGAGTAAGAATAAGCCAAGAACACAAGGGTTATACTTATAAGAGTCCTAAGTTCGAGTGGGGGTGGTGTCATGTAGAGTAGAGTGAACCAAAACTGAACCTAAAAGCTTTCAAAAGCTTATATAACCCGAATCCTTGCTTAACCCTTTTAAAACTCAAGAACCTTCCTCCTAAACCCTTACACTTGAGCTCTTAAGTGTGTAGTACTTGAATATTGAAGTGAAATGATGGTTTTGTGCTTACTAATTGTGAAACAGCAAGAGAGAACAAAGGAAGAGTTTGTTTGTTTGTTCAAGTGCTGTGTGAGAAAAGACTTAGACCAAATGTATGTATATAATACTAGCACTCAATCCTCAAAGTCTTGTAAGACTTGTGAGCTTAGCATGCTTGGTTGGAGTACAAGGAACACAAGCATGGACTTGTTAAGTCTTTAGGCTTCCTAATCAATCACCTAGACCTTCCATTGTTTAGGATTAAACAAATGCTAAGACCATAATATGATGTGATAAGTCATATTGCACACTTGTGTGTTTGCTTGTTCTTGGCCGGTCATGAAACACAAGAGGGGGACCAAAATTTGGTTAATAACCCTATGTTTAAGTATTAGGAGTTTATCTCTTGGTTTAAAAATACAATTGTTTAATCTAAAGTTGTATTAGTGGAGCAAGTAGGAATTATTTGTATAACATGTATACAAAACGTGAAATATGAGAAGATTTTGTATAATCCTTGCAAAATCTTGTGTATCGGGTATACTAGAGGGTATTTGTTGAAGTGTAGGTGGGTTTGTGGTTTACCATGCATGCAAAACCATAGTTTTATTGTGTTACGTAGACGTTTTACGTAACCAATAAAAAATAAAAAGCGTAAAGTTATAAATTATCATCCTAATAACTTTATAACACTTGACGTAAACTTTTATTTGTTTGATGCCCGTTTACGTTAAACGTTCATTTTTAGTTTACGCGATTTAGCAAAACGGTTAAAATTAAAAGCGAACGCGTAAAAGCCTAAAAATAAATAATAGAATAATCGAAGTCGTAAATGACCTGAAAATGTGAAATGTTACATGTAATTTCACAAAAGTATGCTTGAAAAAAAAATTAATTTGAGCATAATTTAAGCATTTTATTGTGAAAATTAGGACAAGTATACATTCTAATTCCATCCCCCACTTGAATTATACAACGTCCTCGTTGTATATATAAAACATTAAATATGGGAATTAAAAAGAATTAGAATGAGAAACTCCCCTGATATTTGCTCGGTAGATTCTCCATGTTGAGTTTATTAGCAAGATTGTGTTGAACAGCCTCCTTGAAGTTTCAAGACTCCAACACTTTAAGATCTCCAGATTTGTAAATTCTCCATCAATATTCGTCGATATTTGTTTCACCAGGTCCTGTATAAAAAATAGGAAAAAACGTGTATTCCTATCTTGGTACCTACGGTTAATTTAAACTAAACTAAACAAACTAAATACGAGTCAGTCTGTTGAATATGCCGTATCATGTGCATGAATACGCCGTATTGATAGAACTGACAATAATGTTTTTAAAGTGCATAAAAATTAAAGACTGATAACGTCCAGACAATCAATACGCCGTATGGTATGGAGCGGATACGCCGTATTGATGTCTAGGAAGACAGACTCGATAAAATTAATTAACAATCTGGGTTGTCTCCCGGGAAGCACTTTTGTTTACAGCGAAGTCTTTAAGTTAGACTTTTCTTCAGCTTCTCTACATCATTCCATCTCATGCACGCTAATGTGCCCGTGTGTGAGCCATTCTTTCGTCTTTACATCTCGAATGTAATCGGGTCCTAAGTTCAATACTCCTTTGTAGAACCACTTTAACTTTTGGTATGCATGCGAGATTCCATTCATCTCATCTTTCTTACTTACCTTCAGTAATGGTGGGATTTTGTTGCATTGCTCATTAGGGTGGCGTTTAAACCTCGGATGTGATCAAACCATTTGGTAAGTTACTTCATCATCACCATTATAAATGGTAATTATCCCTTCGAACCGTTTTGTTTTAATTCCAACTTCTCTTAAAATGGGTTGCCAAAAATAACATCGCCCATTCCTTCATCACGATAAGCATCCATATTTTCTATAACTGCAAAATTCGTCACAACAAAAAAGGTTCCAACAAAAATAGGCACATTCATTAAAGCTCATATAACATTATTCCCTTTATACACCATCTTCTCTTTTATTATAGAATTATGAAACTTTTTGGACATCACATTGACATACAATAATGGGAAAAAGTTAGCGTGTGTAAATTCAAATCCTATCATGCATGAAAACTTTAAGTTGTGAGCACAATCTATATGGATCTTTTTATCATAGTTGCAATAACTAGGGTAATCATCAATTCCAATATCAAGTTCATCATCCCTAGTTCTAAATTCCTCAATTACCTTACCTTCCTCAATGGTAGGCATCAAATCATCTCCTTGATTTCTCCTAAGCTCAAATGGTTCATTTAGATCATTTAATTTAATGTAATCCTCAAAGAAAGGGTCTAATGATCTATTTAACACCAAATTCTCTCCCATTAGCCTAGATTCTAAATCAAGTTCCATTCTTTCTCTCAAACTTAGCATGTAGACCCTCTTAATTAAACTACTAGCAGGTTTAACACTTGTGAAAATAATCCTTTCTTCCCCGACCCTTAAAGTAATCTTTCTTTTGTAAACATCAATCTTAGCACGGGCGGTAGACAAAAATGGTCTTTCAAGGATCAATGGCACTTTGATATCCTCAGGCATATCTAGAATTATGAAGTCTATCTACTGTTGATAGTAAACTACAACAACACCTAACTATATATGTTTGTCCTCTATTCTTTTGGATAATTCCACAAGTACCTATCTGCTAATTCAACTATCAACTTAGTGTGAACTAATTCGCCTAATCCTAAGTTAAGGTAGGTCGAGAGAGGCATAACACTAACGCTAGATCCTAAGTCAACAAGGGCATTATCAAAACAAACATTATTAAGAAAACAAGGTAAAAGTGGGGGAAACTCTTGGGTCTTCTCTTTTTTGGGGTATGGATTGTGAAGCTTCAGAGTAAGCTTTCGATAATTGTGGTCCATATGATGCCTTCCTTTCTTCACAGTAGTAACCATTCAAATGACTTGGAAATGGAATCGTCATTTGTCTTGTCTTGTACATTAGTGTACGGTTCTGTCCAGTGGATACGGCGTATTGGGAAGATCCAATATGGCGTATCGGGTATGAATCAGCTTCAATAGTAGTTGAAATCGACTTGACTTGATCTCTCGGGTTTGCTTTAGTAGAGCTAGGTAGGCTTCCAAATCCTCTTTCATGTAATACCAATTGGCTCATATTACCCCATTTGGATTTCCAAAGTTTTAATAATCTCCTTGAGTTTCGAATGGGCAGCAGCTGTCAAGCTCGTATTTCTTTAATCAAATTAGATTTTTCTTCTTCATGCCTCTTTGCCGAATTTCACCATGAATTTCTCAGGGTATCTTCCATAGATTACCTTTGTTCTTAGTATGAAGGATATCGTATGTTCCTTTGATAGAAGTCCCAGAGCAGAATGCTACTATATCCCCTCCTTGAAAAGTCCAGCCAAAATTGTTGTGTAGTAAGCTTCTTCTAGGGTATTCCCTTCTTCTTTTAGTAGGCAATCTTTGGTGTAGTGGGGTCCTTTACATTGTTCGCATCCAACTTAAGCAGCATAGACGTTTTCATTCACTTTCTTGATCTCTCTTCCAAGATTGTTGAGTTATGCGTGTATAGCTGCCAATCCGTCAGAAGTTTCAGTACTTCTTGAACCTAGATGTTCCATTGTGCCATTATTGAGAGTATTCACCATTTTCTTGGATGGATATTTGCATCGGCAGCAGTCTTTAATGGTATTGCACCTCTTGAGTTAAGAATTTGTCGAGTAGGAATTCCCAATCCATTATAGAACAAGATTACCTCCTGCATCTCCGTTAAATAGTGTTGAGGACACTTCATCAAGAGTTCTTTAAATTGCTCCCATGCTTGGTAAAGATTTTCATCTGGTTCTTGCTAAAATTTGTTGATTTCCTCCATCTTCTTTGCAGTTCGAGTAGGTGGTGAAAAGTGATTTTTCAGAAATATTGTTTTAAGACCATCCAAGTTTGATTGAACTAGTTAATTCTCAATTTCTAGCCCAATGGCTTGCGGCTCCAGTCAAGGACATAGGAAATTCTCTAAGCATCACTTGGTCTATAGTAATATTCGAAAGGTAGAATAGATTGACGATCTCAGGAACTTTCTCAATGTGTTCGTTCGCATCTTCATGATCTGAACTGCTAAAGGTGTTAGTACGTAGTTCCTTGATAAAATGGCCCTTCAGTTCAAAGTTATCCTTGTCTTCAATTTTGGGCCTAGCAACCCCTGATCCATAGTCAGCTCGGGTCTTGCTCATGTATTGCTCCATAGTTTTCCGCCATGTTTTCCGAGCAACTCTTCCTCCGAGTATTTCTTGGTCAGAAAGTAAAATTGAAATCAGCCGAATTTTCCTCAATTCGTTAAGATTAGTGGTCTTGAAGTGTCTCCTAGATGATCAAAATTCTCGTCAGTTCTTTGTATGTTTAATATTTTCGTATATTGGAAACTCCTTGTCATGACCATGCACTACCTGTAACAAGGGATAAACAATCAGTAGGATAGGCTCTTTTGGATAGAAAAAATTTTAGAACGGAAATCAAATATAAAAACTTAGATTTTGATTATGTTCCAAATGATCAATACACCGTATTCAATAGAAGTAACTACGCCGTATTAATCGATTGAATGAATACGCTGTATTGGACAAAAAGTTAGATACGCCATATCCAATGGAAGTGGATACGCTGTATCGAGTTATATACCAGAACAGTGTATTACGAAAATAATTAAATTAAACACATGAATATACAAGCAAACAATTAAACTAACAAATATACAAAATATACAAGAATATACACTAATCTAATTAACACTACTCCTAAACCAACTGGGCTAGCTTAGTTGGCCACCAAGGGTGTCCTTGGGGAGGTTGTTACCACATGCGATAGGTCTCAAGTTCGAGTCTCTCCGTGGGGGTTTTCCTTTAAGGTGGGAATCTGTAGGGTTCTGCCCCATAGATGCGTCGATTCGAGGCTGACAGGGACTACCTTCTGGGTATGTACTGTGGAATCGAATCACTAATTATTATTCGAGGCTGGCAAGGACTACCTTCTGGGTAAGTACTGTAGAATCGAATAACTAACTTAGTAACTGTACTAACTCGCCGTTCAAAAAAAATTAACACTACTCCTAAGGGTTAGATCTAATCTAATGTTAAAAACCAAAATAAAAAATAAAAAAATCAAGATTAATTTTCACTCCCCGACAACAGCGCCAAAAACTTGATGTGTCGTTGTGTGGTGTTTATTTATGATAGTTTAAGTTTTACATTTATATTTTTCCAACTTAACCAAAAACAATACTTTAACGGGCACTGTACTCGGTCGGTGGTAGATTCATGGTAAGTAGGGTGGTATGTGCTTAATTACACATACCTTTGACCATTAAAAACAAACTAAAATGACCAAAAACGTACCAAAAATACTTTGTATTTGTATGTTTGCATTTATTTTGTGTAGGAAACGGATATCCGACAAAAGGACAAAAAATCAAGCCAAAAACGACAAAACCGGGCACGGAATGGAAAAGCGTGGAAAAGTCAAAGCCAAATCAAAGCCCAAGTCAACAACAGTCAAAGTCAAGCCGACATCAAAGAATACTTAATGGGTCAAACCCGCACCCATTTTGTGGGCTGGGAAAGCCCATTAGTATACCTCTTAAAGACCAAATGGGCCCAAGAAACATACAAAAGCCCATTTGCATGATTTATGAAGACTTTGAAAAGCCCAATTCAAATTTAAAAGCCCATTAACCCCTTTTTGTAAAGCCCAAAAGAAGTTCAAGGACTTAAAATGCCATTTCCCAAAAGAATATACCACAGGGACTTAATCTGCCAAAAACAGAAAGCTATAATCACAAGGACTTCTTTTGCAATTAGTATATATATGTTAAGGGACTTTTTCTGCCAATTTCAGAACTTATAAAACAAAACAAGGACGAATTTTGCAAAGGACATATAACACTTGAGGGGCTATTTGTGACAAACCAACAAACTTCCACCCTGTGTTTAAAATACTGTATATCTTCCTCCTAGTTTTCCCGCTAAATACATCACACCCCCTCCTGTCACTTTCATACTTCGTTGACCTCACCACAACACTCCAAACCCATCACAATAACAAAACCCCACACCCACATGGTCCTTGTACATGCTGGCAATCCTGGGTTTCAAATTCGATCAAGGGTTGAAAATATTTGATTGGGCAACACTCAAGATGGATGGTTCAGATTGGCTTTGTGTTTACACACACACAAGAAACACATATGCTCATTTTACTCTACAAAGAAGCACAATGAAGAAGAAGACAAGAGGACCCAAGAGCCAAGACCTTAGCTCGTAGTCTATATAAGTCCTTGTAAGCCTTTGAGGCCAGGGTAGTTTTTTTTGGAGAGAGTAGTTTTTTTTAAGCTTAGTTTTAACCTAGTTCACTTTCTTGTACTTGTAATTTTTTTTAAGGTTAATGAAAATTTCAGCTTATGTTTTAATTTGTGTTCCAAAGTTTCCAAAGTTAACTTAAGTTTATTTTAAGCTCACTTTTAAGCTCTCATATAAGTTATCATATAAGTTGTTACATTTTGTAACAAGAATTAAGAAAAGAAACCAAAAAAGAAAGAAAAAAGGTCTCTGAATTAAGCTTAATGGATGAATGTGTCAACATGGATGGCTCATTAGGTTTCTTAGTTTAGCTTATTTATAAGCTAAGGGTAGGTTAGAGCTTAATTAGGTTTCATACACTCCTGTTTTGAGCAAAGAGTTCAGGTATACTCTCTTTTTAATTTTTCAGCTTATAATTACTCTAGATCAGCTTATTTTAGCTTATTATTGCTTATTTTACTTGTTTAATGCTTATTTATGTCTTATTTGTGTTTTCTATTGATTGTATGCTTTTGTTTTAAGTTTTAAGCTAAAACTGCCTTAGATAGTTTATTTCTGCCTTTTGCTTATTTGCTTTTTCAAGTGCTATAATTGCTTATCTTTACTATTTCTTGCTTATTATTCATATTTTAATAGTTGTCTTTAAAATTTATTGCTTAATTCAGTCTTTAATAGTGTAAAATCAAGTTGTTTAAAATCTAAAGGAGTGTTTGGCACAAGGTGCCAAACGGGTCAAAAGTTGTTTAAAATCCATTGGGTCTGTTGGTCCATCTTTGTAATCCCTTTCTAGGCAAATGTAGTGTGTTTTTAAAAGGTATTATAGGATTTTAAGTCTGTTTTTGAGTGTGTCTTAAGTAACCTTCAAAACTGTCACCCCAAAATAACTTATAACTTCTGCTTAGAGTTTTGCTTAAACACACCCTTTTGAGTCTTGTTTGAAGTCCAATATTAAGTATCTAAAACAGATTAGGAGTTAAGACTTTTTGGTCAACCTTTCTTTTTAAAACTGTCAAAGTTTTTTTGTTGTTGTTATAAGTCAAATCTGCCAATTTTCAATCTTCCATATCAGATGATTTATATGGTTTGTAGGTTTTAATTTTTTTAGACTAAGCTCTTTTCAAGCCTTTGCCCATCTGTTTTAACTTACTTTCTCATTTTAAGCCCATTTAGGAGTTTATTCAGAAGCTTTCTTTAAGCCTTTGAGTCTGCCAAATGCACATCTCCCCTGGTGCTACACATAGGATTTTAAGACCACTTTTTTGGCTTATTTGTGAGTGTGTGTTCAAGCTTTTGGCTTTTATAGAAAGCCAATAAGCTCATTTATTAAGCCTTGGAAGCTCAGACCTTATCTTGTCCTTTTAAGTGCTTAAAATTAAGCTTAAAATAGGCTCTTTGACTGTTTTATTTAGTTTAGTGTAGTAAATAGCTTAATTTCTTTTCCAGCTTATTAGGTGCTTATTAGTTGTTGATTTTAGTTCTTACTTGCTTATTAGGATTGCCTTTATGACTGTTTTTGCTTATTGTTTATTTCCTTTGCTTATTGTGTGCTAAAAGTCAAAAAGAAAAAGCAACATGTGCCTTTAAGCTCATTTTAGCATTCTGTCTTGATTTTGAGTGCCTTTTCTGGCTTATTGATAAGCTTTGACAATTAGTTGTAGTTATGAAAAATGATGAGTGTAGTGTGCTTATTTAGTTTGTAAAATAAAATTTGAAAAAAAGGGGTTACTGTAGCAATTATAAAACGAGTGTGAGTGGGACTCGAACCCCTCACCTCCCGTTCACAAGCACACAGACTTAACACCTTGCCCTTGGGTCTTTTTCATTACTATCTTGCAACATTTATTATAAGTCCTCTTTTAGCCTATTAAGCTTTAAGCTCGTTTGGGCTTATTCTGAGCTTATTTATAAGCTCAATTTCTAGTTTTTCATTTTTCTTAGATTTGTTTTAACATTAAGTATTTTCTGTAATTTTTTTAGATTTTTAAAAAATAGTTTAGTATTTTTTATAGTTTATTTTCTTTAAAAGTTTAATTAATTCATAAAAAATAGAAAAATTATCAAAAAAATATAATTATTTTTACAAAAAATTTCTTTTGTCATGTAGTATCTAGGAAAAATAAAAGTTCTTTCGTAGGGTTGTTTTTGCAAAATCGTACTTTTTAAAGAACGGGATTTAGCTCCGTTTTTTTTTTTTCATTTTAAAGCTCGTCTTAACTCCGTTTTTTGTCTAGTCTTTTTCATTCTTCATTATTAGTCATCCAGAATTAGATTAAAGTAAAAAAATTGTAGGGTTAAATTTAAGATTGAGTTTTTTGACCCCTTGTTCGGAGATTCCTGATCTCGTTTTTCAGTTTATACTTCATAATTTTTAGTTTGTCCCCTCAATTGTTTTTGCTTATTATTGATTAATTTAGCTTTCTAAACTCCCAAATCATTAATCTCATTCAAACTCCAATTTTCCGACTGTATCGATTCTCAAGCACAGCCTCGTTGGGGATAAACGACCCGGGGATATTCTATACTACTTCTCGGTTTCATTGATTATTTTTAGATTATACTTATTATATATATTTTATTATATATTATATATATAAAAGGTTTAGTTAAAAAAACCAATCAATTTTTGGCGCCGCTGCCGGGGATGCTGTGAAAACGATTATCGTTACGTTTGACAATTTGTGTTTGAATTTGTGAATATTTTCTTTTAAAAAAATACAAAAACATTTTTCATTTTCTTTTATTAGTATAATTATCATATAAAAACCAAAAATATAAAAACGTTGTCCATAAAAAGAAATAAAATTTACAAATTGGTAAAAATACCAAAATATAATATTCTCAATTGAGGTATTATCATAATAACTTCCGGTGAACTTGTTGGTTCCCAACTCAAACAAAAGATTTAAAAAACTTGCCATTTGTGTCGCTTACGAAGTACGGCTCACCACGATTTGATTAACAAACTAAAAGGAGGTATAAAGTAGTGGGGGGGTGGTTGTTCCGAGGAACTACCACGACCGAAAGGAGAATTAAGCTTCGCGCTATTCCCTACTCCTCCGCTCGCTTGTGCCGTTTTTCACATTTTGAGAGCTACCATGAAGTAAGTAATTATTTGTTGAAGCTGTCTTATCCATCACTTTTCCCGTTAAAATCAAATTTAGAATAAATCCATGAAAAACCAAAAAAAAATAAATAAGTGTAAATTTTCTTTTTTCTAGGCATGCGCAAAGCAGTTCGGATCCCAATCTCAGTGAATCTTCACCATCAACAACAACAGGCCCCACCACCTGTTGTTGAACCATTTAATCTTGAAGAACCGATTGAAAATCCAGCTCCTCCCCTAGCTCCGATGGATGATACCCGGACTATGGCTCAATTGCTCAAAGTAACCCACCCGCGGTTTACGAGGATGCCATCGTTGTGCCCGAAACACCGCGGACAACCTTTTGAGCTTAAGCCATGTTCCTGCTTAAACCTCAGTTCGAACAAAAGCAATTCTTTACGACATGACAAAGAATGATCCTAATGCCTAAAGACTATCCCGATAATTCAACAATATCACTTCTACGATGAAAGTTCCCGAACGTCCAGAGTAACGTTTGGTAAAGCTTAGCTCTTCCAATTTTCCCTCGAGGGGGGCACCCGGATTTGCTTGAGAAAGAACCCCTTCGAATCCATTTAAACAAGGGATGATCTTGTGTTTCGAAATTCATGCAACAAATTTTTATCCCTCCGTCCTAAAACAACAATCTTCGAAATCGAAATCACGAGATTTCATCATAAAATTGAAGAGACGTTATGGAAGCATGGGGACCGATTTAACTATCTTCTTCGTGCATGTCCACATCATAGGATTTTTACAAATTGCATTCAAACACCGATACATTCTATAAATGCCGTAGAACTCTAATGATCAGGATTCTTTAAATACCGCCGCGGTGGTAACTTTTTGGATAAAATGCCTCGTTATTGCTAAGAATCATTTTGAAAGGCATATCCAAGTTCGTAATTTACGTAACAAACCCGTTGTTAGCCCAAATTGAGGTTCGAGCACTTCCACCCCTGGAATTTCTTCCGATGTTGTTGAGCTGAAAGATATGGTGAAAGCCTTACTTCTTGATAAGAAAAATCAATCTCCCACTCTTACTCCCGTAAAAGCAGTTGAGGAAAGTTGTGTTACTTGCGGTGGTGCTCATTCCTACCAAACTTGGTCTATCCAACCATTGGCAATGTTTAGTTCGAGATAAAATTAAGAAATATGTCTCTCAAGCAGCCGCTAGCTAACTACAACCAATGAAACACCGGTTATGAAGCCCCGAATGCAAATCAATTCGACCTCCCGGTTTTTCCTCGCTGTTCAAACATCATAATGTGTAAAATCAAGGAAACATCAGAATTCGTTAGCAACCAAAACCAGGTGGAATATCAATCAATCTCCAGCTTACCAACCCCTGGTTCATCAAGGTCAAAATCTATCGACCTCGAAAGGTTTGTTCACCTCCTGTTTATCAAGCTCCCAGGCCTATCAAGCTCCAGCCCTCAAATTCAAGGTGTATCAAAGGAAGAATATCCAAGCTATGTAAAGGCTAAAGATGATGTGATGAGAACATGCAAACTCAAGGTCCAAAACATTCCAAAATCAATATTGAACAATCTCACGGACATGATTTTATTTCTTTCAAATATTGTCACGAATTTCCAATACGCCTCTACTTCGGGAACTCTCCCTAGTAACCACTGTGTACTAACCAAAGAGGACTTTGAAAGTATTACCACTCGAAGTGGCGATGCCTTACAAAGGAACCACGGAATCCTATTAGACTTCCTTTCCTAAAAGAGTAGAAACGGAAAACCCGAGTGGCACAAAGGAACAACGATGCCTCCTACTAATAACGGAAGCACCGAAGACGTACCAAGCTCCGGTGTCCCTTTTGTCCATCATGAATCAATCTCTGAGCCCAGAAAATGCTCCCGTTAGTTGCTATACGATCCTAACCAAAAAGCATCAAAATTCCATTTCCATCAAGAAGAAACGATGAAAACGTCGTGAAAAAGCTAACACCCAAATTCAAGAATTCTAAAAAACGAAATCTTAGAGTATAGAGTTTCGAATTAGCTTAACGGATGCCTTGATGCTTATGCCATAAAAATTCAGCCTCGACTCTAAAACCCTTAATCAGAAACAAAGAAAAGTTGAGTGAATGTCTAGAACTCCATGAACGAGAATTGCACAGCGGTCATCCTATCCTCACAATTATCCAAAGAAACTTGGAGACCCTGGCCGATTTCTTATTCCATGTGAATTCTCCGGGATTAATACATGCAAACGCCTTGGCGATCTATGGCGCACGAATAAAGCATTAATCTTATGCCATATTCCGTATGGAAAAATCTCTCTCTTCCCGAACTAACCCCGACTTGCATGACGCTAGAGCTAGCGGACCGTTCGATCTCTGAACCGATCGGTATCGCTGAAGACGTCTATGTAACGGTAGGAAAGTTCTAATTTCCAGCAGATTTTGTGGTCGTAGATTTTGAGCCAGACCCCCGAGTACCTTTAATTCTCGGGAGAAGTTTCTTAAAGACCAGTCGTGCATTGATAGATGTATACGAAGGTGAAATAACCCTTCGTGTTGGCAGAGAGGCCATTACATTTAATCTGGACCAAACTTCGAGATACACGGCTAATTACAATCATATGACGGCAAACCGAATTGACGTCATTGATATGGCTTGTGAAGAATACTCTCAAGAAGTTCTTGGTTTCTCAAATGTGATCTCGAGTGGCAATCCCACTCCTTACTATGATCCAATCGTCTCTACTTCATCTCCGACTTTAACTCCATTCGGGGACAGTGATTTTCTCCTTTTCGAAGAAGCCGACTCTTTTCTTGCTATAGAGGATGATCCAACTTCACCGGAAGTTGATCCAACATATTATGACCCTGATGGGGACATTCTTCTCCTCGAAGCAATTCTTAATAGTGATCCTTCACCACCTCCCAATCAAGGAAATTATTTTCTAGAAACTCGAAAAGATCTTAAAATTTGTGAAGCAAACAATGAAAAATCTTCAGTTAATGAGCCCCCTGAGGTTGAACTCAAGGACTTGCCACCTCATTTAGAATATGCATTTTTGGAAGGTAACGACAAGTTGCCCGTCATAATTGCAAAAGATTTAAAGAATGAGGAAAAGGCCGCTCTAATCAAGGTTCTAAAGTCCCACAAGCGAGCCATCGCTTGGAAACTTTCTGATATTAAGGGTATCGTAACCAGATTTTTTGTACTACAAAATTCTCATGGAAGAGGACTAACGAACCAACGGTTCACATCAACGGCGTAGTTATAAAATGCGCGCGAGATCCATGACGTCATCAAAAAAGAGGTTGAAAAACTTCTTGACGCCGGATTAATTTATCCGATCTCTGACAGTCCATGGGTAAGCCCGGTGCACTGCGTACCGAAAAAGGGTGGCATGACCGTCGTCAAAAATGATGAAAATGATTTAATACCAACTCGATTGGTCACAGGGTGGAGAGTGTGCATTGACTATAGAAAGTTGAATGAAGCTACCCGAAAGGACCACTTTCCATTGCCCTTCATGGATCAAATGCTCGAAAGACTCGCGGGAAATCAATACTATTGTTTCCTCGATGGCTTTTCGGGTTATTTCCAGATTCCCATAGACCCGAAGGACCAAGAAAAGACAACCTTTACTTGCCCATACGGAACGTTTGCCTATCGCCGCATGCCTTTTGGGCTATGCAATGCACCTGGCACGTTTCAACGATGTATGATGGCAATCTTCCATGACATGATTGAAAAAACAATGGAAGTGTTTATGGATGACTTCTCTGTCTTCGGGGATTCTTTCTCTACATGCCTATCCCATTTGGACAAAATGTTAAAACGGTGTGAAGACACCAATTTGGTCCTAAACTGGGAGAAAAGCCATTTCATGGTAAAAGAAGGCATTGTTCTTGGACACAAAATCTCTAAGTCGGGAATTGAGGTCGACCGAGCTAAAGTTGACGTTATCGCCAAGCTCCCTCACCCGACTACTGTGAAAGGTGTCCGAAGTTTTCTTGGGCACGCCGGTTTTTACCGACGTTTCATACAAGACTTCTCAAAAATAGCCCGCCCAATGACTCACCTGCTTGAAAAAGAGACTCCATTTTTCTTCTCAAAAGAGTGTATCGAATCCTTTAATACACTTAAAAGAAAATTGACAGAGGCTCCCATTCTTATTGCTCCCGACTGGGACTTGCCCTTCGAACTAATGTGTGATGCAAGTGATTTTGCAATTGGGGCAGTCCTAGGGCAACGAAAAAACAAGCATTTCCAACCAATTCACTATGCCAGCAAAACCATGACCGAAGCTCAAGCACACTACACTACGACCGAAAAAGAATTACTTGCCGTAGTGTACGCTTTTGAGAAATTTCGGTCATATCTTGTTTTGTCCAAAAGCATAGTGTATACCGACCATTCTGCTATAAAGTATCTCTTCGCTAAAAAGGATGCTAAGCCAAGACTGATGCGGTGGATCCTTTTGCTCCAAGAATTCGATGTTATCATCCGAGACAAAAAAGGAGCAGAGAATCTGGCCGCCGATCATCTTTCCAGACTTGAGAACCCTCATCAAGATAAACTCGAGAACAAGGAAATCACGGAAACATTTCCTCTCGAAACTCTTGGATCGGTTGCTCTTCGTGTTGATAGTACCCCATGGTTTGCAGATTTCGCAAACTACCATGCGGGGAATTTCATTGTCAAGGGAATGTCATCCCAACAGAAAAACAAGTTTTTCAAAGATGTCAAACACTACTTCTGGGATGACCCCTTCTTGTTCAAAATCTGTACGGATCAAATGATCCGGCGGTGTGTGCACGGCAAAGAAGCTCTTGACATTCTCGAAGTTTGCCACAATGGACCCACCGGGGACATCACGGTGCAAATCTCACCGCCAGAAAGGTCTTAGATGCCGGATTCTTTTGGCCTTCAATATACAAAGTTGCCCACGAGTTGGTTAAAAATTGTGACTCGTGCCAACGACAAGGAAAAATTTCACAAAGTGATGAGATGCCTCAAAATTCCATCCAAGTATGTAAAATCTTTGACGTTTGGGGAATAGGCTTCATGGGACCATTCCCATCATCAAAAGGAAACAAATACATACTTGTGGCTGTCGATTACTTGTCAAAATGGGTTGACGCGAAGGCGCTCCCCACCAACGACGCCCGAGTAGTTTGAAAATTTCTTAAATCTCTCTTTGCCAGATTCGGTGCCCCTCGAGCCATCATCAGTGATCGTGGAACACATTTTTGCAATAACCAGTTTGCAAAGGTCATGCTTAAATATGGAGTCACTCATCGTCTCTCCACCGTGTATCACCCACAGACAAGTGGGCAGGTTGAAGTATCGAATCATGGTTTAAAAAGAATTCTTGAAAGGACAGTGGGCAAAAATCATGCCTCTTGGTCGGACAAACTGGATGACGCTCTCTGGGCCTTCCGTACAGCGTACAAAACACCCATCGGGTGTACTCTGTACAAGCTTGTATATGGAAAGGCATGTCATCTGCCGATTGAGTTGGAGCACAAAGCTTACTGGGCCCTTAAACATGCAAACTTTGATCTCAAAACCGCGGGTGATCAACGCAAAGTTCAACTCAATGAATTAAGTGAACTGCGTGATCAAGCCTATGAAAATTCTTTGATTTACAAAGAGAAAACTAAGAGGATTCATGACGCAAAGATCAAAAACCGCGTTTTCAACGTCGGTGATCAAGTCCTCCTCTTTAACTCAAGATTGAAAATTTTCTCTGGCAAGTTGAAGTCCCGACCCCGCTGGTCAGGACCATTTACCAATGTCAAGTATTACCATATGGCACCGTTGAATATATCCCAAAACTCCAGACAAACTTCCAAGTAAATGGTCCCATCGTCTCAAGCACTACATGGAGGGGATGTCCCTGCTATGGATATCCCGGACCTCCAAACCTTCCCTAAGGATAATTAAATTCAAGGAATTGGGTCAAGCTTAGTGACCCTAAACAAGCGCTTCGTGGGAGGCACCCCATGCTTATCCTAGTTTATCTGTAGTAGTATGCTAGCTTAGTAATAGCATAAGATTTTAGTTGTTGTGATAGGCTTGCCTCTTTCTCTTTTCCCATGTTTTTGTGTTTTGTGATGTTTAGGTCCAGGAGTCCCCAGATTTTTGAAGCCTCTCGTGGCTCGCGGTATTTAGTCCTTCATCACAAGAGCGTTCACCATCCTCATCTTCATTTGGGAATCCCGAAAACCTAATCTTATCAACTAACGTTTATCTTTAAGCATAATTTCATAAACGCTTAGGATTTACATAGAAAACCCTTCGTAAAACATTAGGACAAAGTTTCATTCTAGTAATGGGGGGATCTTTCGATTTGATTGTATCCTGCACCGTTTATTTTCAAGTAATCCCTTTTTACCACCAAAAATTTCATAAACAATTGAAAAAATTTAAAAATTTTCAAAAAATAAAATAGTGTTTTGTCAACAATATTGACTTTTTTTGCTGAGGTAGTAAATAAGAATAAATTTTGACTCGATCGAGCGTGTTGAGCTCTAGCTTGTTCCTTAACTTTTAGACTAAGCATTCGCGAATCTTTGCGAAGAAAGAAAAATGATAGAGTTAAGTTAAGAGTGGCTGCTAACAAGGATTATTTGGAAATCCTTAAGAACTCATGTTTGTAATTTTGTCGCTTTTTTCTCCCATAAGATTTTAACAACCTGATTAATAAAACGTTCTACTTTTGGAAATTAAAAGAGATCAATAATTTATATGTATATTATAAGCAAAAAACTTTTGTCTTATTCAAATTTATACTTGAATTTTTTCAAAAAGACGTTTTTCCCCCAATTTAAGTTTAAAAAAAAATGATGAAAAATTCAAAAAAAATAAATAAATATAAACTGTGGGTTGATAAAAGTTTGCTGTATCTTGCCGGCTCACAACCGATGTTGCAGCCTTCTAAAGAAAGCCCATAGAAGAATATAAACCGATATGTGACAATTTGCTGCATCTTGCCTGGCTCCACACCGATGTTACAACCTTCTAAAAGGTCGAGTGTACAATTGCATAAATAGTTAAAATTAAGTGTGAATAAAATGTCTCTTTTTGTTAAATTCCAAATATGCTTTTGAAAACTTTGGCTATTCTATTTTATAAGCTATGTGAACACTGAAAACCTAAGAGTTTATGAAACCTAAGGTCCGTGAGTCCCGATACTAGTCTCTGTGGGGTGTCAAAAGCCTGGTCACTTAACCGCAAGGTTAGGATGTGCCGAGACGAAAGTCGCCTTTAAAAACACATGGTGAGAACTCGCCTTCAAAACTCAATTATTCTCGGTGGAACGTTGAAACATAGAATAGTAGCAAAACATTGATCCATTGAAAATTGCAACAATAGCACATACACCTAAGATATATAATTATCGGGAGTGAAAAGTTACAAGTTTGCAAATATGAGTAGTTTCCAGCATCTTAAACTCATAATTAACGGTGATTTCGTTTTAAGCTTGGTTTGGAATAAGTGAAAAATCGGGAACGATGAATTTATCCTTTTTGGGGCATTCTCGAATCGAAATGCATCTTGTTCTATGATCCCTTAAAGTTATAAAATAACGAAAGTCAAACAATATGAAAACTACAAAAAATGAGAAAAAAAAAGAAAAATACAAAAAGATGTGTAGGAATAAGTATATATATAAAAATGGTAAAGACGGGAATTTTCAAAACTTATATTCTATAAACTCCCGTTATGAACACGTTAGGCTACTTTTTGAAGGTTTATTAGAGACCAAGTGATCCGAGATTCTTTAGTTTTTTCTAAATGCTTCATTTCATAGCATTGCGTGAGGACACGGCAATACCTTAGTATGGGGGGATTTTGGTATGTGTTTAATTACACATACCTTTTACCTTTAAAAACAAGCTAAAATAACCAAAAACGAACTTAAAATGCCAAAAATATGCTTGTTTTGCTAATTGTATTGTGCAGGAACGGATATCTAAGAAAAGGACGAAAAATGAAGCCAAAATGACAAAACCAAACACGGAATGGAAAAGCATGTAAAGACAAAGCCCAAGTCTGAAAAAGTCAACCAAAGTCAACCCCGACAAATCCAAAAGTCAAACCCGAAGCCATAAATGAAGAAAAATAAGTTTAGGGGCCAAAATTGCCAAATCCCTAACTTATTTAATGAAGAAAATAAAGAAAATACTTGTGAGGGACTTAAACTGCCATTTCACCAAAGAAATACCACATGGACCATTTCTGCCAACCCTCAAAAGTCATACACCACAAGGACTTAATTTGATATAAACATATACAAAGTAAAGGGGGGGTGGGTAGAAGCTGGTGCAAGTGGGGCCTTTCCTGTTAAATCTTCAAACTATAATTAACACAAGGACTAACTTGCATAATGACACATATATCCTGAAGGGCCCATTTTTGACAAAACCACAAACCCACACCCTGGTTTTGAACTACTGTACATCTTCTTGGTCCCTTTCCCGCAAACACATAACATCCCAAACCTGTCACTCTCATCCCTCGTTGACCTCCCCACATCCCTCCAAACCTATCACTAACATAAACCCCAACCCCCCCCCTACACACACATGGTCCTTGTCCATGCTGGCAATCCAAAGTACCCCATTCGATTAATGGTTGAAAAAATTTTGAGTGGGCAACAAGAAAAATGAAGGATTCAGATTGATTTGTGTTTCTACACTCACAACAAGCACAAATAGCTGGTATGTCTCTACAAAGAAGCACATTCAGAAGAAGACAAAGGCAAAGAGGAGAGACCCTAGCTAGTTTTTCTATAAGAGCCTTAGGTACGCCCTTGATGCTATGAGTAAGTTTTTATTGAGTAGTTTTTGAACATAGTATTAAAACTCGAAAGTTTAACCTTTAATTAGCTTGTATTTTTTTAAGATTAATGAAAATTCAGTTTTATGCTTTAATTTTTGTTCCAAGTTCTTAAGTTATCTTATACTTTTAAAGCTTATACAAGCCACTTTATAATCTGTTTTTAACTTTGAGACAAGAATTTAAGAAAAATTAAAAAGAAGAAAAAGTTACTGTTTGTTAAGCTAATGGATGAATGAGAAAACATGGAAGGCTCATTGGAGTTCTTAGATAGCTTATTTATAAGCTTGGGTAGGTCCTTAGACTTATTATAGGTATTCATACACTTCCTGTTTTGAGCAAGGGAGTCAAGGTACATCTCTTTTAAATTCTGCCTTTAGTACTGTATCATAGCTTATTTTTAGCTAATAATAATGTTCTTTTTGTGCTTATTTGTGTTTAGTTATGCTTAAAATGCCTTTTAATTGCTCTTGTTTCATTTACTTGTCATTTGCCTAAAACTGCCTTTAATATGCCAATATCTGCCTATTGCATATTTGCTTTTTCCAAGTGCTTATTTGCTTTGCTTCTATTTACTTTATTACTTATTATTAATTTTTGATAATAATCTTTCAAAAATTTGAGCTAATCCAGACCTTAATAGCTTTTAAATTGTCCCTTAGAAATATAAAGGTTTTATGGATAAGCCCAAATGGGTCAAAAAGGTATGGTACTGGGTGGTGCCATTTTGGCCAACATTTGGTTAAGCATTACTAACTCATGAGAAGCTATTTTTTCCAAAAAGATTAAGATTTAAAAAAGAGTTTTCAAGTTTACTTTTTGTTCTCTTAAAACTGTTGGAAATTCCTTAGTTTCAAAGAGCTTATTGGGTTAAGCCATTGTGAACTAGAATTAGAGTTCACTTTGGTGTCATTTGTGTGTGCAAGAACCAACTAGTAGAAGCCTTAGGAGTCCTTAGTTTTTGTTAACAATTTTGTCAACTATTTTCAAGAATTTTTCATAAGTAAAAATAGTCAAGTTTTCAATACCCATACTCAATATCAAAAATGTTTTTCAGTCCTTAAATCTTTGTGCACAAGTTCATTTTAAGCTACTTTCAATCTGTTTCTCATTACTTTTTTTTTGAGCTTATTAAAGTGCTTATTTCTAAGCTCACTTTTTATCAAACATCTTTTGTAAAACTGCCCTGGTGCTGACCCTTGAATTTCAAAACAGTTTTTCTAGCTTATTTGTTAACTTTGGCCTGAGCTTTTGGCTTTTATAAAAAGCCAATAAGCTCTTTTAATAAGCCCCTTTGTTTCAGACCTTAGGAACCCCTCTAGGTTGCTTATCTTTTAAGCCTAAAATGTGTCCCTAGGCTTTCTGTCTTTCAGCATCTTTGCCCATTGCTTATTTGCTTGTTTGGCTTATCTGTCTGTTTTATCTAGCTTATTTTTATGCATAGGGCTTATTTAGGTTAGGGTAGCTAGTCTCTTTTGCTTATCTTCAGTTTTCCTTAGCATATTAGTCTCTTGAGCCCTCTTGTTAGCTTTGCTTAAGTCCTTGTGCCTTAAAGCTTAATTAAGCTAGCTGTCCATTTTTACTTGCAATTTTTTGCTTATTTATCAAGCTTATTTCTGTCTTAGATTAGTTTTTAAGTGTTTTTCAAAATTTTAATTTAGCTTTTTAAGTTTTAAGCTAGCTTATTAACTTTTTGTTCAAAATAGTAGTAAAGTGTTAAGTTTTATAAAAAGTTAAGTATTTGTCATATAAGCTGTCCTAACAGACTTATTTCTTTAGATTTTCAAAAAGTGTTTTTACAAAAGTTGATAAGCAAGGGCTTATCAACGTTTTTGCTTTTCAAAGTTTTTTCTAAAAAAAAGGGGATAAGGGGAAACCCGGGTGAGCAAGACTCGAACCCGGGTCTCAACCCTCATCAACCCTCTTTTCTACAAACACCCTTACCGCTGTGCCCTTGGGACTTCTTCGTTAGAATCCCAAGGGATTATTAATATAACCACATTTTTGCTCATAAGTCTTTCAGCCCTTGTGGGCTTATTCCTGGCTTATTTATAAGCTGTGGGATCAAGTTAGTAATTTTTCTAGGATAGTCATAGCTTAATCTATTTTTCTGTATTTTTTCGTAATTTTTACTGTTCATTTACTAATTTTTATAATTTATTTTCTTTTAAACTGTTTTTAATTCATAAAAAATAAATAAAAAGTCAAAAAAATATTTTTCTTTTTTACAAAATTTTCTTTTATCATCTTTTACTTAGGAAAAATAGAAAATCGTTTGTAGGGTCGTTTTTGCAAAATCTGGGTCATTTATGCAAAATCGTACTGTTTTTAAAGACCCGGGATTTACCCCCCCGTTTTTTGTTTTTTTCATTTTAGAGCTCGTTTAACTCCGTTTCGTCTAGTCTTTTTCATTCTTATCATTATTAGTCATCTAGAGTAATAAGAAGTAAAAATTTTTTGTAGTGGTAATTTTTTAAGATTTTTAGGTTTTTGACCCCTTGTACCGTTGATTTTTCCTGCTCTCGTTTTTCAGTTTAATTTCATAATTTTTATGTTTTTCTCAATCGTTTTTGCTTATTATTGATTAATTTAGCTTTCTGAACTCCCAAATCATCAATCTAATTCAAACTCCAATTTTCCGACTGTATCGATTCTCAAGCACAGCCTCTTTGGGGATAAACGACCCGGGAATATTCTATACTACTTCTCGTTTCAGTTGAATATAAATAAAAGGTTTAGTTTAAAAAAGAACCAACCTGTGTAAATACTGGAGATGAGTTAAAAAGTCAATGGAGTAATAGGAGCTGGTGGTGAAACAGGTGATTCCTTAGCATAAAATGCCTGTACGTCCTTCAAATAAGGCTATTGATAGAAAGGTTAGAATAATGGTGGGATCATCTTAACCTTAGAGTTTTTCGAAGAGTTATAAAGAACTTTGCTTCCCGATGAAGCTGGGAAATAATCCGAATGAGACCGAAGTTATAGTTAAGAATATTCCATATAGAAAACGCATCCCCTCAATATCGGAGTAGAGTGGTTGGGAGAAGACATCATTCTATTAACAACGTCAGTCCGTAGAAATAACATAAATTAATTATGTAATAAATATAGTTAGTTATGCATATTTACATACTTTTCTGAGAATGCAGTGGCACGGAAGACTTTCTTTGGCTAACACAAGAAAAGTAGTTATAGTTTATGGTTTTTAAACCTACCTTCTCTATACTATGGCTTCAGATACCAATAAGTAACACCTCCCCATTTTTAACATATAGCACGAACTAATCAGAGGTATTACTTCATAAGTACAACAGTCCATAATCATAGAAAAACGACCCATAAATAACGGTTTGGAAAAATTTTGGTTATCATTCATTTATTCATCAAGTTTTTAACAAAGAGAAGTTCACAAATCTAAGTAACAAAAATTTGAATGATAACAGTTAGCCATCTTCAAGTCCATGCCACTCCGTGCCATAAGTTGCTCAATTACTTGAGATAAACATGCTAAAAAGTCAACACAAAGGTTGAGTGAAATTCATAGGTTTATGATAAATAGTGTGAATACAAGTCATCATAAGTGATAATTGTAATGGGTACAATTATTATAAAAGCAGTGTTTATAGTATTGTGTCTAAGCTCATGGCACACAAACTAACTGGTGTATATATATACCCAAATTGATGTGATATATATATAAAAAGATAATGGCCCCCGGTGTAGGTAATAGCCATATACCTTTGAGATTCAAATATAGTGCATTTGGTTACCTATCCGGATAACACAAACGGGATTCGTCAATCCCGATAGAACTATCCATAATATTCGCGTTCACTCTCAAGTGATTAATGGTCTATGATAGTGGGGTTATTTGGCATAAAGGGACTTAGATCACAAGCAATAATATATCAAGATAACATACATTTGGAAAACACTTGTATTCATAGTTTATAGCATGTATCCCCCTCACGGGTTTATGAAAATATTCAAGAGATTTAAAAGTGAGGCTATGAACTCACCTTGACAAGTAGTTTTTTGAATTGAAAGACAAAGTAAACAAATTGAAAGTGCGTCCGTATGGTAGTACGATGTTATCTACTCGGGCGGAAAGTATATCAACTTGAAAGTAAACGGCTTCAACACGCAACACACAACCTGAGGTAATAGGTCAGGTCTTAGTTTGATTGCACTCTAGAACTTTAAGAAAGTTTTAATGATTTTTAATTGATTAATTATGGAAGTATTGCATCACTGTTCGGGCAATCATAATACAGAGGCCATGCAGTATCGTTTGAGGAGTCATGGCACTTTAAATCGTAAACCCAACAAACTCGTCAGAACAAATACCCAAATGGATCCCCTCACATGAATTTCCCTAGTATCGTGATACGATAGGATTTTGAGTTGCTTCAATAGTTAGTCGATGATAAATTATGTTTAATATAAATCGTATTTTAATTTATAATACGTCGATCGTTAATTAGTAACGATAAATGTGTCGAGTTTCAATAAAATCGAGTTTGATAATGTTTATCTATATTTTTATAATTTATATAAAAATATATTAATTTATATTTTCAAGAATATCAAATTGGCAATATATACCCTTGGTTTATAAGTAATTACAAAACTAGTCCTTTTAATATATAAAGTATATATTAAATAATCCCTTGACTTTAGAACTTGGCAAAACATACCCTTGAAGTTATAAGTTTAATAAAATGACATTTTCAGTCCTTGTAGTTAAAAATTTCAAAAATTTTCAATATATACCCCTTAGCATGTAAACATTTGCAAATTTAGTCCAAAATCCATAATAAGGTGTTTTTGAATTTCAAAAGAGTTTTGCAGGTTATAGCTAAGTTAGGAAAAATAGATTTTACAAGCTTATGGCTTATAGAAATGGTTTTCGAGTTAAAAAATACAAAACGGGTCATTTAGGTTCGAAAATTTAATCCAATGAGTAAGAGTTTTTAAGACTTGGTAAAATGTTCATAGGAATGTTAAATAAGCTTATTAAAATAGCTTATTATAACAGCTTAGGGGTTTAGCATATAGATTTAATGAAAACACATAATTAGGGTTTCGTGAATTCGGTTTGGATCAAAAGTGAATAACGAGTGGGTTTTAAGCTAAAAGCTTTTAACGGTGGCATAATTATGATTATATGAACATTATAAGAGTATTGAAACAGAAATGGAGCTTATGGAACCTGAGTTCGAGCTTAATGATTTCAAAAATGGGTCGAAATGGTGGTTTTAGCTTCGTATGCCTTAGATAAGGGCCTTGGGGCTTCAAGACTTTGTTTCTTTGCTTCTATTATGCTCTTGAGACTCCTTAGAACTTTCTTGATCAGAAATAAGACTCCATTGATGAGTTAGAAAGAAATGGTGAAGGTGTGAGTTAGAATGAAGGGTGGTACCCCTTTTTTATAGTCGAATAGAACTTGGTGAGCAAGTTTGAGAGTGCAAGGTATATCATTCCTGGAGGGTCTGATTAGAGAGGTCTAGGAGGTGACAAGGAGAGGATAGAGGGTGAATTAGCAAGGCTAGAAGTTATCTTGGTGATGTGGGAGGTCCTTTGTGGACCCGCATGTAGAAAAAAGCCACAAGGAGGTAATGTAGCTCCTTGGTGACCAAGTATTGCACTTGAGGTGCTTGTGAGCTGCTTGGGTAAGAAGTAGGAGGGTCATAGAGGAGCTTGTGTACTTGGTTGCATATGAAATAGGTAGAAATTAAGAAAAAGGGTGCGCGGGTTTAAAAGGGAAACGGGTTAGGGTTTTTGGTTTTGTTTTTGTGTATAGTGGAGTAATAAGGATGGAACATGAAATGTAGTGTTGTATATTAAGTGTTTGTCACTTAATTTGATTAGTGGTTTAGCTTTAAAATGGGAAAAACAAAGAAATAGGTCACGAGTTCATTTTAGTAATGGGTTAGGTTTTAGGGTTTATATTTTGTGTAAATTGGATTAGAAAATAGGGAAATAAGGTTTAAGTGTTGAGCATTGCTAGCTTGTAACTTGTACTTAAGAGTTTATACAAGATTCCTTAGGAAAACAGAGGTAAAACGGCTATTTTGAATGTTGTGCATTAATGACTTTTACATTATGCCTTAAAAGACTTATACCTTATTTTGGAGGGAATTCATATTCAAATAAGATGCTATGATACTTGTACTTGTGCTTTGATTATTTGTACATTCATTTTGAATGTATACTTTTCATGAAATTAGGGTTTAGGCATAAACATTAATGGTTTAAACCTTCTTGGTATTATCGTTGAGAAAACTACGTTAAATGGACAACGTACATTTTTTATGATGATAATAGATCATTGACTGACATGATTATGATTATGCTTTGACATACACATAAATAAAAAAGACATAGGTTAGGTTTGTGTGAGCTGTTAAACATTAGAAGATGCAAGTTACGTTGCATATTGAGATAATATTGATAAGCAAGATATGTTTGCATTATATGAGTTTAAAGCAAAAATTTCCCTGTAAAAAGGTGGTAAATATTGCATCTAATTTAATAGATGGATAGTACATTGCATAGACGTATATTACATTCATTGATTATTTTTAGATTATACTTATTATATATATTTTATTATATATTATATATATAAGAGGTGTTAGTTTACTTTCAACCAATGGGTATGAAAATTTTATGCATTCATGGAAGACCTATCATTAATGATCTATAAAGACCCCTTGTATCAACATTTTCCATATTGTTTATCTCAAGTGGGGGGATGTGCATAATATATCAAATGTTGTAGGGGCAATAATAAAAAGATATAAACTCCTGTAGCATTTGCATGTTTAAAAATAAAAGATGGTGCAACCATTAGCCATCTATGTGCTAAAAAAATATAAAGATGGTGCAACTATAAGCCATCTTAATGATTATGAAGAATGGAGCTAGTAGCCCATTATTGAAGATCAAATTTTAGGACTTAGACTCTTGGACTTATGGATAGACAGTATCTAGTTATGACAACCTTAGATTAATTTAGACTATTTGTTTCGTGTTTTAACTTAACAACAGTTATTGTGTATCTAGTGTTTTATCCTACCCTATATCGTTCTACATCCTGACCATTGGTTTTGCTCGAATGAGGGATTTGATTGCAATCATGTATGTCTATTCCATCATTATGGATGTGTATATGTGATTTTGTCACCCTTGTTGGTGTAACGCTTTTGGAAAAGGACTGTAGGATGATTCACCCTTAAACCTGTTTGTCACCCATGTTGCCTTTAAGACTGTTTAGACCCTAATTCTAGTTGGTAGAGATTTTTGTACTTTCCAAGCTTATGATAGGATATATGCTATAACTGTGCAATTGAGTGATCACCCAGAAATGAAACACTTCGATTAGTAATGAGAGTTGAGTGTTTTCGATCCCATTTTCATGAGGTGTTCGGCTTTGGGGAAATATTTTTATAAATTTATTTCTCTGAGTTAAATTGGGGAAATATTTTTATAATTATTCTAAACAGTTCTACTTGAGGGCAAGTAGAAGTAAAGTGGAGGGATATTTGATAACATCAAATAGTTAATATATTTTAATATCAAATTCCCTATGAAAATGCTTATAAATATGTTGTAAATGTCTGAAAACGTTACTTAATTGTTTATATTTAGTTTTCAGGGACCAAGTGAGAATTTTAGCAAAAGACAAGGGATTTGGACATGAAATGCATCAAAGTAAAGAGTTCAAGGCAGTTTACGGCGTAACACCCTAAAGGGATTACGTCGTAACATATACTAATGAAGAAATGAGCCATCACACCTTTTACGGCTGTTGCGGTTGTGAAGTGTTTTAACTGCCAAGAGGAAGGTCACCATTTCCTGCAGCTTTGTCTATCCATTATCCTAGTATTGTTGCTTTGTCACACTTGTGATGATCTATGTAATTATTTCCTAAGTCATGAACGGATTACACGAACCCTCCGTCTATTTAATATTTCGTTAAGGCAACGCACAAGTAAGGTAGTATAAAGACTATTACAAGGCCCCTAAGAGTATATTAAATGCATTTGAAATATATTAAGAGTGGATCAACCATATAAGGGGCAAGGTAGTATGAAGACTTTTACCCGATGGTATTCTTTCTACACAATCATGTTTTCCTAGACATATTAATAACGATACAGACAAAAGCTGGTTTTCTAAGACCTAACATGCATACTTATCACAAGAAGTAACACCACTAAGATCTACATCCTAGGTTTCATACAATCATAAATAAACACAATAGAAGGTTTAGCAAAGCATGTTAAAGATAAAGTAAGGACAGATAAGAATCACACAACAAGACACAATGAATGATTAAGATAGTCTTACTTGATTAAAACATGAATTGAATAAAGTACAATAGGGTTTTAAGGCCCTAGAATCATCCCTAACAGCTGCTAAATGAACTAGGGTTTATCCCTTTCTTTTACTCTAAAGTTATACACTTAAAACCATAAAAACGGATTTGTATATATAGGAAAATTGTTGTGACGGCGTCGCGTGTTAATCGTGACGCCGTCATGAATAGAATATTCTAGATAATAGGATGGGTCATACAATCTGACGCCGTCTGGATATCTTGTGACGCCGTCTTGAGATGGGTTGTGACGGCGTCACGTGTAATTTATGACGCCGTCTCCAGCTTCTGAGTAGAATTTCTTAAGAGATGTTGGTGTAGGTCCGTAGTCTTGTCTATTTCTTCTCCAAATAAGCCCAAGTCATGTGTATTTCTTCCAAATGCCTTCCAAATGCTAAATACCTGAAAAGGAATGATTAAGTACCTATTTTGGGCATAAATGCACGATTTAGGGGGTTAAACGACCCCGAAAAAGTATATAAAATGACACCTCATCAAATACCCCTACACTTGGGATTTGCTTGTCCTCAAGTAAATGGGCTTTTCTACCTCGACAATAGCAATATGAGGGTCATTTTACCTACTCTTTAAAAGTTGTTTACAACACAACCTTCTAGACCTCGTAATTAAAAGCACGAAAAGTAAATACTAGCATCTCACATAAGTGTTTGGGATTCTCTTTTTCACTTGGGTGTATAATAAATTATAACATAAGGGGAAATAGAAAATCAACACTCATTACATGTCATAGCATATAAATTACCAAAGGCTTAGTAAAGGATCAAACCTCCATCGCTAGGCGCAAGCATTATTCATTACTATCTAAGAGGTCTTTTTAAAGGGTTATGGGTGTAGGTGTAAGATAACATATAAATGAAACATAAATGGATGGGATACATTTGGGTGGCTTTGAGTGAATTTGGAGTGGAAGGGTTAGCTAATTATTTACACGAATACATGCTGGTTTGGTTGCTATGCCAAGACTCAGACGAAGATATACAAACTCTACACAACTCTATAACAATCTTTTTCTTTTTCTTTTCTATTTTTATATAACATAACATGGGGTTTATAATACGTACCCCTACACTTGAGCTTTTACATGCTCGATATTTACAATCTAACTAATGACCCGATTTGAGGTGGATCAAAATAACATGGAGATCATCTAACAAATGTATGGGGGTATTGACTTAACTTTTCTTCCCCATTCTTCCTGACTTAACCTTTCTTCCCTATTCTTTACGCGAAACATAAATACTACATGAATCCCAATCGTCAAAAATCAGTATTTACCAAGGATATAAGGTCTTAGCAACCATTTACTCAATAATTAACTTGGGTTAACACAAATAATGTACTAAAATTGAATCATACAAGGTTGGGGCTAGGCTATTTGGGCTGTAACGATAATAATGTACTAAAAATGAGTACATACAAGGTGGGCTAAGGCTATTTGGGTGTAACGATTGGTTTAAGGGTGACAATGCTCTTCATTAATAGTCCGGCTTAACCAGAAAATTATGAGAACCGTGAAAAAGGATAGGCTCGGAGGGTTGTACTAGGGGTATCCTGCACTAAAGATGAGTGCATGGCAAGGGTGTGGGATAGTTATATGATCGGTGTGACCATCATAACAATTATAGGTTTAAAACATGGGTTAATCCTAATGCCTCTTATCAAGCAAATCCTAACACTTACTATGCGGTCTCGGGATGCATCACAAAAACAAGTTCTAGAATTTAATATACTACTGGTACACTCTCATAATCCTAAAGTAACCAATACCAATGTTCCAGAAAAGGCGACAAAACCACGTATACACATCTGTAATGACATAATAGACACACATGATTGCTCACTCCTTAACTCGAACAAGCTAAAGGTATAACATCTAAGGGCGAACCTCACATTTTGGGGGGTGGAATTTGAGGGTTTTTGTGCTAGTAATATAAATTCCTATCCATGAGATGCTCTTAATACTTGGTTTTCGTTGGTATGTGTCATAAAAAAAATTAAATTTGGGTCAAAATTACCTCTTATGCTATGTTTCGATATATTACCCATCATTTTAAGGACAAAGCAAATGGTAAATGAAAGAATAGTTTCTAAGGCTTATTTTCCCCCTACACTTAAGTTGAACATTGTCCTCAATGTTCTATAGAAGTACCCGTAAAAACGAATAAAGGGAAAAGAAAACAAGTAAAAGAAACTAGTACTTCCCTGGTTTGCTCAATAATGGAGAAGAAACATGTGATAACTGGTTAAATCATCATCCAAGAATTGTCCAATGAAACTTCCTAAGAACTTCTAAGCTACTTCTCATCAAATATAACCTGTAATCAAAGACAAATACAACTACACCAAGCATAAAATATGCAATATAATATGAATTTAGGGTTTGACTTGATTAAGCAATAAAGATAGGATGAGAGAATTGTCAAACTCATTGGTTTTGCAGGTTTATAACAGAAGATTACATATTTTAAATGTTATGCAAGTTTTATTTTCAAAAATAATTAAAAACTTTAAGTTTTCTGGACCTAGACGTCTGACGCCGTCAGGAAAATCCTGACCCCGTCACAAGTGTCGTGGTGACGGCATCGCGTGTAAATCGTGACGCCGTCTCCATATTATGTGAAAACGAAATTTTTGTTTTTGATGAAAAATTTCCTGCACTTGATTCCATAAGTTAATTCCTGTACAAATAGTTGCATAAACCCTGAGATTTGATAATTTACTCATATGACTCAAAACAGACGTGAATTAATCTAAACAAATTATTTAACATGCTTGAACTTGGTTCAAAAACCGAATAGATTCCCCTACACTTATTGTTTGTAAAATACTTTTGATTGAAATTAAGACGAGGTTAAAAACAATACCAAGTGGTATGTGCTTAAATACACATACCTTTTACCTTTAAAAACGAGCTGAAATAACCAAAAACGGACTTAAAATGCCAAAGATACGCTTGTTTTGCTAAATGTATTGTGCAGGAACGGATAACCAAGAAAAGGACGAAAAACAAAGCCAAAACAACAAAACCGGACTCGGAATGGAAAAGCTGTGAAGGACAAAGCCAAAGCAAAGCCAAAGACCAGAAAAGTCAAAGTCAAAGTCAACTCAACAAATTAACAGTCAAAACCGGAGCCGTAATTGAAGAATACTATTGGTGTTTCGTTAATCCTAACATTCTTTACTTCTTTTGGCCTAACAGGTAAATTAAGTTCTCTTCCTAGAAAGAAATTTTTAGATTCTAATTCCAATATTTTGAGTATCGTCTCTATATCAAAAAAAATCAACTCCAGGGGTCACTATGTCTATATACAACCATGTTTAATCATATGTTTCTTAGGGTCTTCTACACATGAGTGATAATAGCAATACACATCCTTAGGGTAGAAAGACGCCACGTGAGGTGAAGGTGGTATATAGATGGTCAAATTGTCTACTACCTTCATCCTAAAACTATCCAGACTGTGTGGTTTGATTGGTGGTTCGGGGCCTCTTTCTTTTCTTAGACTTATATCTAGATTTGAACAACTAGGTAAAGGTTGTGGTTGAGGCTTCGGTTCATCAAAATTAGGAATTTCCCTAGAACTAAGAGGTATGTCATGATTACAAGTATCCAAGCCTAAATCCTCTAGTAGTGTTTCGTCTAAAGGTTCTACCTCAATCGGGCTTCCTATAATCTCTTCTATATCATCCGGGTAAGTCACGGGCGGTGTATTCCTCAAATGACGGTAGGGTTTGTGTGGTACTTTCAAGGCTTGTAACTCCTACCTCACTATCCACGTTCCTTGGACTATCTACATGGCTCATCATAATCTAAACATGTCATGCACCTAGGTACCTGTTCCCTAACCATATCATCCCCAAATATTGGAGCATATGGATTGCTACTGTTTAATTAGAAATAACGCTTGTTGGGTCGCTACATTTTTTTATCATCTTGGGGATAATCCTCTATGGCATACCATGCTCCTATATCACTAAACTTCCTAAGATCCCCTTCTGCTGTCAAATTGATGATATAACGGGATAATGAGTCGAGATATTTAAGAAATATTTCAATTAGGGTCCATATACTAAGGCCATGATTTGAGACTTTTCGGATTATGTCTTTGAAACGAGTCCACGAATCGTAAAGAGATTCATCTTGATTTTATTGGAACACTAAGAGTTGATTACGGAAGAATGCATTAAACTTACCTACGCTAGAATAACCATACCTATTCATTATAATTTACAAATTTACAAATGTTACGAACAAAGGGCACAAAGAAAAAGATAGACTACAGATTTACGAGATAGATAACACCAAGTATTCTTACTTGAAAGGATTCAAGCAAGTGGAACTAAGCTAAACTATGATCAAAACCTAACTATTCCCCGACAACGACGCTAAAAACTTGTTGCAGTTGTCGTAAGGGACTTCTACAAGAAGTTTTACAACTCCCTAGGCAGTGTACCTAACTGTCATAGTGTAGTATAGGCAAGACTCAGGGGGTTGTTATCGTTCTCTAGGGGAATAGGTTCGGAAGGCTTGATCACAGTCTAACAGAATTCTAAGGGTTGAGAGAAGATTCTTTTTGTGTTTTTATGTTTATAAGAAAGTAGGTAAATCATATATTTGAGAGGTTTGGTTGGGTTTAGCTATTAAACTAAATATAAACTACGCTACTGGTGATAACAATATAATAAAAGATTGTATTTATCTAATCATGTATTACTCCCTAGATTGCTTCTCCTAGTGTTGTTGCTTTGTCACACTTGTGATGATCTATGTACTTATTTCCTAAGTCATGAACGAATTACACGAACCCGCCGTCTATTTAATATTCCGTTAAGGCAACGCATAAGTAAGGTAGTATGAAGACTATTACAAGGCCCCTAAGAGTATATTAAATGCATTTGAAATATATTAAGAGTGGATCAACCATATAAGAGGCAAGGTAGTATGAAGACTGTTACCTGATGGTATCCTTTTTACACAATCATGTTTTTCTAGACATATCAACAGCGATACAAACAAAAGCTAGTTTTCTAAAACCTAACATGCATATTCATCACAAGAAGCAACAACACTAAGATCTACATCCTAGGTTTCATACAATCATAAATAAACATAATAGAAGGTTTAGCCAAACATGTTATAAGTAAAGCAAGAGCAAATAAGAATCACACAACAAGACATATTGAATGATTAAGATAGTCTTACTTGATTAAAACATGAATTGAAGAGAGTACAATAGGGGTTTAAGGCCCTAAAATCGTCCCTAACAGCTGCTAAATGAACTAGGGTTCGCCCCTTTCTTTTACTTTAAAGTTACACACAACCCTAAAAACGGATTTGTATATATAGGAAAGTCGTTGCGACGGCGTCGCGTTTTAATCATGACGCCATCATGAATAGAATATTCTAAATAATGGGCTGGGTCGTACCATCTGACGCCGTCTTGAGATCTTGTGATGCCATCTTGAGATGGGTTATGACGGCATCACGTGTAATCTATGACGCCGTTTCTCGCTTCTGAGTAGAAATTCTTGAGAGATGTTGGTGTAGGTTCGTAGTCTTGTTCGTTTCTTCTCCAAAGAGCCCAAGTCATGTGTATTTCCTCCAAATGCCTTCCAAATGCTAAATACCTAAAAAGGAACGATTAAGTACCTATTTTGGGCATAAATGCACGATTTAGGGGGTTAAACGACCCCTAAAAAGTGTATAAAATGATACCTCATCAACGGCGTAAAGCATCTCCTACTTTACGCCGCAACATTCAAATTTACAAGGGATGTTAGATATTAGAAAAGACTCGGTCACCCCGTGCACTCTACCGTTTATAATAGCTCATAGTTAATCGTTTAATGTATAACATTCGGTAATGGGCTGGGTATCAAACCCAAGGTGTAAGCCCGTGTACTAGGCCATTGGGCCGGTTCTTTGTAAATATATATAAGCCTCTTCTATCTTATGGAAGAGGTGGTTAGTCATTTTATACACACATACTTTCTCTCTCTAGAGGTGTGTGAATATTCTTTGTTTCTCTCTCTAGCATTCGACTAGTCCACTAACCATTCGATTGTGTGATGATATCCAATATCCTACAATTGGTATCAGAGCTTATGGGATGATTAGATCGTTTGTGTGTGCGTTTTAGTGCTTGGTTTAGATCAAAAGTTGAGTTTTTGAAGGTTTTAGCTCTTGTTCTTGAGTTTCATTGATTTTCATGTTTCTTGTGTTAAAGTTCATGTTTTTGTAGTTGCTATAGCCTTCTAGTACTCAGTTGTTCAAAAGATTCCAAGTCAAAACGTTCAAAAGGGTAATTTTTAGGTGTTTTAAGGTGAAAAAGTTTGTATTTCCTTGTAGCGGTTTGGTGTTCTGTGTATTGTTTATCGTAGCGGTTTGGTACACTGTTCTGGTGATTTGTTAGTGCCCTACACTGTTATAGTGGTTTGTCCTATTAGCACAGTAGGTTGTCTTATTTGGCAGCAGTTTGTCAGTCTTGAAAGGGACAACGGTTTGACGTGTAGTGTAGCGGTTTACAGGTTTCAAAGATTTTTTCTCATAGCAATTTGGGAAACAAAACTCCGTCCACTTAGTTTCTTGGCAGCGGTTTGCCATTCTATCTTCGTAGTGGTTTACCAGCTATATTTTAGTAGCGGTTTTGGCATTAGTAGCGGTTTGGTACCATCGCGATTTACAGGTTTTTGAAGAGTAATTCTCATAGCGATTTGGGAAACAAACCTTTGCCCATTTCATTTCTAGGTAGCGGTTTGGCAGTTTATCTTCATATCGGTTTACCATTCGTAGCGGTTTAGCTATAGTAGTTTGACAATAGTGGTTTGCTTACTATTCCAGCGGTTTGAGACACTGTTTTGGACTATTGAACTTCTTTGACATTTGAACTACTTTTAAACTTAAAACTTAACAAACCAAAACAACAAAAAACACTTAATTTCACTTCATCACTTTTAACATACAATCACTAATCGTTGATCAATCAAATCATATCATTTCACAATCAGTCAAAATGTCTAATCAGTCAAAAGATATTCAAGCGGCCGGTTCTGATACCCACCCTCCCATGCTTGATAGGACTGATTTTGAGTCATGGCAACAACGAATTTGGTTATACTATAAAGGAAAAGATCATGGAGAGTACATACTTTAGTCTATTGATGAAGGCCCATTCAAGATGGGACGGTGCAAAGATGAGATTGCTACAGGCACTTATGGTCCTTATCTAGGCCCAAAATGAGACAGAGTGGTTGCAGACCTCTCACAAGCTGAAAATGATAGACTTAAAGCTGACATTCATGCAACAAATATCCTTCTTCAAGGCTTGCCAAGACACATCTACAAACTCATTAACCATAACACGGATGCCAAGGATATTTAGGATAATGTGAAGATGTTATTGGAAGGTTCTGAATTGACCAAAGATGATCGTGAATCTCAGCTGTACGATGAATTTGAACATTTCAGGCAACACAAGGGTGAAAACATTCATGACTACTACGTCAAGTTTACCAAGCTAATCAACGACATGAGACATATCAAGATGACCATGCCTAAAATTCAGTTAAACTCTAAGTTTGTAAATAAAATGTTACCCGAATAGGGGTAGATTTGTGACGGAGGTCAAGTTAAACAGGGGTTTGAAAGAGTCCAATCATGATTAGTTGTATGCTTACCTAAAGCAACATGAGTTGCATGCCAATAAGAACAAGATGTTGATGGAAAGACTCAACCAACAATCACATGATCCACTCGCCCTAGTGTCTAATGTTTCACCTTATTAATATCCTTCATCATCATTAGTTCCTCCACAACCTTCATACATTCCACCAGTCACTACCAACCTCAGTTCACTGATCATACACAACTTGATACATGTTTCTCTCCATCTGATAAATTGCTTAACAATTTAACAAAACATGTTTCCCTTCTCTCCCAACAATACAAAACACAATTTCCTCATACTAATAATCAATTAAGAACCTCCTCCAACATATAAAATCAAGCTACAGTGCAGAATGGCAGGGTTGTGGTTTAGAATGGTCAGGGGAGACAGAACAGGGTTCAAGGAAACAATGCTAGGGGTGTTGTTGCTGCAAGAAATAGGGGAGCTCAGAACAGAGCTGGTAATGCCAATGTTGGGCAAGGAAAGCCAATCAAGTGTTACAACTGCAATGGGATTGGTCATATTGCAAGAAACTGCAATCAGCCGAAGCGACCACAGAACTCTAACTAATTCAAGGAAAAGATGTTGATGCAAGCTCAAGAAAGTAGAGTAGATTTGGATGAGGAGCAGTTGTTATTTCTTGCGGGTGGACAAACCAACACTTTTGATGATGATGTAGACGAGGGACCAGTTCAGGATATGGCTCAGAACGAAGACAACATCTTTCAAGCTGATCAATGTGACGCATTCGACTCTGATGTTGATGAAGCTCCTACTGCTCAGACACTGTCCATGGCAATCTCTCCTCTGCTGATCCAGTTTATGATGAAGCTGGTCCATCGTATAATTCTGACACACTCTCTGAGGTACAAGATCATGATAATTCTCTCGATAATATGAATGAGTCTCATGAGGAACATGAGATGCACAATAATGTACAACCAATCGATATTGTTGACTCAGATACTGAATATCTGAGTAATAATAATATTATCTCGTATAAACAGTATGTGTAGGACAAAGAAGACCAAGTTGTACAGAGTGATTTATCTTCTGTTCCTAATGATGCAATAATGATTATTAGTATTACCAATGATATATATGAGCAGGATGCCCAATGTGTCACTTCTAATAAGCCTAACAATACTATTAATGCATCCCTACCTGCTGAACTTGCTAGATATAAGGAATTAGCCAAGGTTTATGAAAAAAGGGCCCAATTTGAATTAACTGAATAAGAACTAATGATTGATACACATATGAGAATGACTATCAAATACAGTAGTGTTAAGGAAGAATCTTTACAAAAGGAACTTCATTCTGTTAAAATGCAACTTAATTCTACCCTTAACCATAACAAGTTAATAAGGGAAGAAGTATCAACGTTAAAATAGGATTTTAAACAGAAAGAAAATAAGCTCCTTGAAGAATTTCTGGACATGAAACACTTAAAAGAAAAGGTCAAAGATAAGCTATATAAACAAGATCAGTCTCTTCAAACAATCCATATGTTGTGCAAACCTAAGTCCTTTTATTATGAAGTCAATAGGGTAGCAATAGGCTACAAGAATCTCTTTTATCTGTCTAAAGTAAAACAAGTTCAACCTGCTCTATATAATGGTCATGAGATTGTCAAGACTAACCATGCTCGTGCCTTAGTTCATGACTCAGAGGACACCTTAGAGATAGCCGAGACTACTAGGAAACAAATGATTGAAAAAATAAAAGACCCAGAGTGTGTAAAAAAGAAGGTTAAGATTGCACCACATGATTACTCGAAAGAGAATTATTTTGTAACTTTTACACCTCAGTAACAATTGACCCCTGAGCAGATATTTTGTTCTAATGACCTTCTCAAAATGAAGGCCAAAGCTCTCAAAGAAAAGGCCAAATATGCAAAACCAATTACAGCTATGACGGTGTATCCTCCTAATACACCTGCAAAGCTGGTCCCCAAAGTCCTCCCAACAAAAAGTCAAGTACAAGTATATATTTATTCTCTAGTACAACTTTTTTTGAAAGATGATAAAACCTGTAAAAAGAGGATCACACCTACGGGCCTCACTGAAGGGAAAGGGGTTTTGAACAAACAAAGGCATGTTATCTCACCGAGGTAATCCCATTTTTCAAAACAATCAAAGAACATTTTAAGGGAATTCAAAAAGCTTTCATCAACGAAATTAAGGAAATGAAAGAAGTTTTTGATCAAATGGAGGCTGAGGTGGACCAAAATGCTGTTGATAAGAAGTGCGATGAAATTGAGAGGAAAAATCTTCTCATTGAGAATGAGAACCTAATTGCTGAATGCTTATCCAAAGATGTGTTTTATACTGCACCAGATTATGTGCTTACTGTATCTAGATTTTTTGACATGCATGATGCTTATACTGCTGCACAAAAACGTATTGCCGAACTTGAAGCTAAAAATTATAATCTGACACACAAGATTCAAAAAGATGATCATGATGAGATGATAATTTTTTTTTTCCAAACTTGAGATGGAACACTTAAATTTGCAATTGAAGTATCAACATCTTAAAGAACGTTTTAGAAACAAAAAATCAGTGACATCTTCGGATGCTCTTACATTTGAGTCAGTTTTTGTAATCGGAAACCTAAAAGAACAGCTTCAAGGAAGGGGCAATACAATTAGAGAACTGGAAGAGAAAATTTCTTGTTTGCAAAGGAAACATAGTGAGGCAGATCCCATTATTGACTTTAAGGCCTTAGATTCTCAGAACAAAGATTTAAATGCAAAAGTCAATGCCCTTTAAGATCTTAATGAGCATTTTTGGGCAGAAAATGAAAAAGTTAAGCATCATTACAAGGAATTGTATGATTCAATCAAGCTAATGCATGCTAAATCCATTGAAAAGACAAATTCTTTGTTAACTGAAATTGAGACCCTAAAGGCTCAGATAAAAGGGAAAATGAAATGCGTCACTATACCTGATCCTGCGAAACCAAAAGTTCTTGCCCCTGGTATGTATGCTATCGATGTTGAACCAATTCCCCCTCGAAATAGGAACAATAGGGAAGTTCATCTAGAGTATCTCAAATATCTTAAGGAAAGTGTAAGAACTCTTCGCGAGATTGTTGAAGAGGCCAAGGTTGAAAAATCATTAGATAGCTCACTTGCATCTACATGTCTTTACACTAAACACTCTTAGGAATTGCTTGAATATGTGATTGGCACTTGTCCGAAAGATTTTAATAAAATAGATAGAAATATTGCTACTGCCCCTTTAAATAGGAAAAAATGAGTTACTTTTGTGGAACAAGGTGAAACTTCAACTAATAACTCACAAACACATGTTGAGCAACAGAACCCGAAAAAGACTAATGAAACTATGATTCCTTCTATAGGAGTAAAAGATGCCACTATAGCTAGAGGGTCAAAGGCTAGGAGCACTACAAAGAAAGATAGGACCTTGCCAGTTAAGAGTGACACGAAGAAAGTAGAAGACCATTCTAGGAATAATAAGTCTAGTGTAAAAAAAGAATCGTGTTGATTCTAGTATTAGCTATAAGCGTACTGTAATTAATTCGAATTCTAATTCTGTCTGCAAAACTTGTAACAAATGCTTAATATCCTTTAATCATGATAAATATGTTGTGAAATCTTTGAAGTTTGTTAAGAAACCCCCTGTCAAAAAGGTTTAGAGAGTTAAGCAGGTTAAGCAAGTCTGGCAGGCAACTGGAAAGTTGTTTACCAATGTCGAATTTCAGTGGCAGTCCACTGGAAGGAAATTCACTTTAAGAAAACAGTCCCCTTTAACTAGGTTTACTAAATTTAAAGTAGTGCCTGTCAAACAACCTGAAAGCGTTAGTACTAGTGAAATTGTGATAACTGAGAGATTAAGTAACACTTCTCAGAAACCATTAACTAGGTACCATCGTAAAAACAAACAGGAAAAAGCAATTCCCACTGACACTCCCACTACAACTATCACACAATCAATTGATGATTCTGTGAAACTTTTTGTTTGTGCTAACCAACAGGAACCTAACAAAAATTAGGGATCCAACGTACCAAACTCTCCATATTGGTCTGTTTTTAAATGTAGGTCGTATAGATCATCCTTTGGTATTTGGATTTAGGCTGCCTAAAACATATAACGGGGAATCGCTCATGGCTTATGAATTTCGTAAAAAAGTTCATCGGGACAGTTAGATTCGGCAATGATCTTTTTGGGGCGATCATGGGTTACGAAGATTACGTGATTGGTGATAGTGTGATCTCCAGGGTATACTATGTGGAAGGACTTGGACATAATCTCTTTTTTATAGGGCAAATTTGTGATTCAGACCTTGAAGTTGCATTCAGAAAGCACTCGTGTTATGTTAGAACTGAAGATGGTGTGGACTTACTTAAAGGTTCTCGGGGCTCAAATCTGTACACTGTGAGACCCCCAAAATGCGGAATATATTCGGGTCATGGGTCATGGGGGTACCACGTCATCATACAAGACTCTAGGATTACAAGTCACAACAAAACATGAAAAGTCATACATTACGGTGCTTGACAAAATATCAGAGTTATACGCGGGCCCACAATTTAAAGTACCATACATGACATAAGTTTAAACACGACTGACAACGACAAAGTTTTTAAGTCACATGACTTGACCAACAAGCACCCTTTTTAAAACAACACAAGAACGCCCATCCGCTTGATATCCATCGAGCTTCCAACCTTCAAAGTTAAGCATTATTACCTGAGATTAAACATGAGAAAACGTCAACAAAAGTTGAGTGAATAACATAGGTTTAAATAAATATCATAGGAACAGGAACACAAGTATATAGTAGTTTCATGGGGGAAAAATCAAGTATTATTGCACTAAGTACATGACACCGAAACCTTAACTCATGAGCCCCTAATGTAAGGTATTCTGCAACTACCTCAAGTATACTGAATATTACAGAAGTGTCGGCATTTTTCACCAAAAATTAGTTCTGAGGACTCCGCATCAGAATGACGTTGTCAAAAGACGAAATCGTACTCTTGTGGAGACTGCTAGGATAATGATGATATTTTCGAAGGTTCAATGTTTCTATGGGAAGAAGCTATTGCTACTGCTTGCTACACTCAAAACCGATCCCTTATTCACACTCGTCACAACAAAACTGCATATGAGTAGTGCTTGACAAGAAGCTGATCTTAAATTTCTCCATGTTTTTGGTGCTCTTTGTTACCCAACAAATGACAGTGAAGAACTTGTAAAATTAAGACCTACAGCCGATATTGGAAATTTCGTCGGTTATGTACCAAATAGGAAGGGTTATCGAATCTACAACAAAAGAACCCAACGTATCATGGAAACAATTCACGTGCAATTCAATGAGTTGACTGAGTCGATGGATCCTATGCACATCAGTACAGGACCCGAGCCTATTTTGTTGACGCATGGACAAATCAGTTCAGGGCTCGTAAAGGATCCCATGTCCCTGCAGCTCTTAGTACCTCCACTAATTAGATCTAGACGTTTTTGATTCTAACCAATGTGCTATGAATACTTTGAACCCCCAGGTATTAAAAGGCCGGTCCCTCCTGCTCTTGCAGTTCAAGTTCTAGTTGTTTCAGCTAGTATACATTCTTCTACAATAATTGATCAAGATGCACCATCAAAAGCTATTCACCGTCATCATCCGTAGTACAACCTCTTATCTCCAACATCATGGTGTTTGCAGTAGTCCAATATCAAAGACAACTCTTTTGACTCAAGCTGATCATCGATCCCTTTGTAATGTGTTTGCTCAGTACCTAGTTTTGATGAGTCCATCATCTAGGAAGTCTGTTCTGCTGAATCTACTCAACAGTTGTTCAACCCACAACAATCATCTTGGAAAATGGTCCATAGGATCAACATACTGAAGAATGTACACATGAGTATAATCACTTTCGTCCGGTATCCATCCATAAAACAGTTAGCACAGATGCCTTGTGGTGCCTTAACAATTTTGTTTTGTCAAAAAGTTGAACCACACAGAATCGTAAGACCTGCTATGGATGATTGCTTGATGGTTTTTGTTGAAGCTACGCAAGAAGAAAATCCGTGAAATTTAATCAACATCTAGTATGGAATTAGTTCGAAAGAAACAGATTTGGATGATAATCGCTCTCAAGTGTATTTACAAAGTAAAGCTTGATGAGTATGGTGATGTTTTGAAGAACAAGACACAGTTAGTAGTGAAGGGATATCGACAAGAGGAAGGTATCTATTTTGAGGAATCATTTACACCTGTTGCACGGATAGAGGCTATCAGAATCTTCATTGCAAATTCCACCAGCAAAAACATGATCATCTACAGATGGATGTCAAGACTGCATTTCTGAATGGTAAGCTGAAAGAAGAAGTCTACGTCAGTCAACCCGAGGGCTTTATCGATCCAGATCACCCCACACACATCTATCGTGGTCAAGCACGGCTCTTTATGGTCTAAATTAGGCTCCAAGGGCGTGGTATAACACTTTATCAAGGTTTCTTCTGGACAACAAGCTCTCCAAGGGTGTAGTGGATCCTACATTATTAACCAGGAAAACAAGCAAACATATCCTTCTCGTTCAAATATACGTAGATGATATCATATTTGCCTCAACTGATCCTAAAGCTTGTGACATATTTTCCAAAGAGATTAGTTCAAAATTTCAGATGTCAATGATTGGGCAAATGTTATTTTTCTTAGGTTTACAAGTTTCTCAAAGTCCCAGAGGCATCTTTATTAATCAATCTAAATATGCTCAAGAGATTTTAATAAAATATGGAATGGATACTTCTGACCCTGTAGATACACCAATGGTGGATCGCTTTAAACTGGATGAGGACCCCTTAGGGATTCTAGTTGACCAAACTTGATTTCGAGGTATAGTCGGCTCCCTAATGTACCTCACTGCCAATAGACCAGACCTGGAATTCGCCGTGTGCATGTGTGCTAGGTATCAGGCAAAGCCTACCAAAAATCACCTTGAGGCAATTAAGCAGGTCTTTTGGTACCTTCGAGGCATCATTAACTGGGGTCTCTGGTATCCAAAGGACACTGCTATGGCACTAACGGCCTATGCAGACGCTGACCATGCAGGGTGTCAAGATACAAGGAGAAGTACATCGGACAATGCTCAATTTCTTGGAGATAAACTAGTGAGCTGGTCATCAAAGAAGCAGAAAAGCACGGCTATCTCAACCACAGAGGCTGAATACATTGCCATGTTTGGTTGTTGTGCTTAGATACTTTAGATGAGATCACAGCTAACGGACTACGGCTTTGCATTCCATAAGATACCTCTGTATTGTGATAAGCGAAGTGCTATTGCTCTCTGCTACAATAATGTCCAGCATTCTCGGTCCAAGCACATTGATATACGCCACCATTTCATACGAGAGCAAGTCAAGAACGGCGTGATTGAACTTTACTTTGTGACAATAGATTATCAGCTTGCAGACATATTCACTAAGGCATTGCCAAGAGAGCGGTTTGAATTTCTACTTCCGCGCCTTGGAATGAAGAGTATGTCCTCGAAAAACCTTAAACGTCTTCAAGACGAGGAGGATGAGTAAAGGATGGTCTTCATGTATACTATGTATATAATTAAAAATAAAAAGAAAAATACAAAAATATAAAACCTACAAAAACCATAAAAAATTAGAAAAATAGAAAATACAAAAAATACAAAAAATATTTTTCAAGACATGTCTTCTGAAAATCGATAACATTTATGAACCTAGAAATGTCATTCAATAATGACACGGGTCTTTAAATGAGGTTCAATCAGAAGTTCAAACAGTTTTAAAACATGTCTTCATGGTTTGCAGTTATTTTTTACTACAACCTACTTTTCAAATTGAGGAAAGCATGTCGTCAAAAAGATAGTTGTTCCTGACAACGGGTATTTAATTTTTCTCGGGCCTGGATTACTTAATATCCATGCATCCAAGAAATATTGTACGATTCAGTGCGTTATTTCTTATTCGGAAGAGAAGTCTTCTTTTTTTATAACAAAATAATTTTTTCTTAAATGATTCTTCAAAATTATTTGTGTTAATCACGGTGGAAAAAGATTTGTTGAAAATTAATTAGTTCGGGCTTTGACAATAAAATTTTCAACTCAAACAACGACTACAACTCTTTAAATAGAAAACGAGTCTTTGTTTGAGGGGGAGAGTGATCTCAAATTTATGTCATCTAACGGGTTTCTAAAAACATTAGACAATTAAGGTAAAGGATACTAACCATCCCAAATCTTTATCAATTATTGTTATTTGACCGGGGTTACTAACTTGTGGGCTGGTCCAACCACACACAACCACAATAGAGTTATTTTTATTTTAACTTAAAGGGCCAATTTTGTCTCTTGATATAATGTTTAGGGACCTATGTGCAATGTGCTAAATGTTTCTTTGCTTTATTAATCTATAGGGACCATTTGTGCCAATTCCGAACCTTATTTTAACCCCTAAAATACTTGTTACCAAAAATAAAGGGAGTTAGAAACCCTAGGGACCTAGACTGCCATTCCAAAACCCTTAGTATAAAAGGGTGGCGGTTTAGCAAATTGTTCAATCCTACAACATTCGGTCAAACTATCAAAAACACACACACACAGTAACACAAACCGCCACCAGCAACTCGCCACCTTCAATTCTTGATTTCTAGGACTTTTCGTGCTAAGGTAATGATCAAATGTTGTTCTTCTTCCTTAGATATATCTGTAAATAAAAAGAATCAAGCCAAATCTTATTAAAACTTGTAGATTCTCTATAAAATAGTCCTAGGTTTCGAACAATTTAAAGGTTGTTTGGATTGTGTAATTAGTTTGTGTGATAGGTGCGGATTTGGATGTTAATTAATCGATCATGATTGCCTTAACATATATCAATTACATTTGTGGGATATGATTAATTTTCTATGCGTTTTTGATCGAAATCATTATGTGTGTTTATAATGTTGGTATTTCTGCTGGGAATTGGTGTTTAGGACTAGATAATGATAGTTTGATGATTTGTTGAGATCCTCTTTCAATCATATATTGCCTAGATCCTATTGATTTTTAGTGTAAAATGGTTTGACTATTTCTTTTAAAAGTCAACAACGTGTTGCTTGTTGTTGAAATGAGTTTGTGTGCATTTATATGTTGGTATAATGTCTCTTTAGAGTTGTAAAGCAAGTTTGCTTGTCTCTCTTTAGTGCCTAATGGTTTTGTGGCTCAAGTGCCAGATTGTGGCTTGATTTTAGATGAGATGTTAATCTTTCGGTTGTTAAATTGATTGCTAAAGGATTTGGTATGAATAGGATGTCTTGAACATCGAGTTTAGAAATAGCCAAAATGAATGAAAATGGAGCTGTCAATGTAGTGTTTCTTCATAGTGGTTTTTGCTTTGTTTAGCATTCGGTTATGATAGCGGTTTGATATGAGTTTTCTAGATAAGCGTTTTGCTAAATTTTCTAGATTAGCGATTTTGGCCATGAAATTCTTTCATAGGGTTTGCACATGGAATTGCTCTGCTAGCGGTTTGATTTATTGAATATTTTGATATGAGGCAGGAAAACGTACGACTGGTTAGAAGGTTTGAATGAAGTTTTATTTTTATTATTTAAATAATCCAAAACGTTATTTTGAATTTTTCTTAAATGGTAGCGGTTTGATTAAGTAGAATAAAATATTCGTAGCTGTTTGGTCATAGCGGTTTGATTCAGTTGAATAAAATATTCGTAGAGGTTTGGTCACAGCGGTTTGATTAAATTGACTAAAATAATCTTAGCAGTTTGGTCATAGCTGTTTGAGTAAAAACTTAGAAGTAATATTTTATTAATATTATTATTTTACTCATAGCGGTTTGATAGATTTTTCTCGTGGTGGTTTGACAGATTTGGTCAATTTAACACCCCCAATTTAAATCAAGATTCGGGACCAACAATTGGGTGTTAATAATAAGTACAACAGTCAATAAATTATAAGGAACGACTCGAAAAGAGACGTTATAAAACTTAAGCCATTTCATTAGAAAGTTCAGAGTGCAAGCGTTGTCCCAACATAAAGATTAACAAGGTACAAGTATTCAACAAAATATAAAAACATTGTTTTTGAGGAATGGGAATCATGTGATTTAGCAAAAATCATTTTTAAGCGCAACTTCCTCTTCATTAGTTTCCAAGCTACAAGTCTCTTAGTTTGATTACCTCGTGATAAAACATGTTGCTAAAAAAGTCAACGGAATATGTTGAAGTGAATTATTAGGTTTATATAAGATAAAGATTTAGAATCACAAATATTTAAATCATTGAAAACTTGTGGATCAAACAAGTTTTAATTAATAATGCATTGAGGCTCATGTCCTATAACGATCCCTTTTGATGAGGTAAAATATAAGTTTGCCCCAAAAGATTAGGTAATATTGCTATATACCTTTACATCTCAGAATAATATATCCGTTGTAGTGGGTGTTCCAAAAGGAGTCAGACCCCGGACGGGAAGTCACCCCATAGGCCTATTTATTATACTAGCGTGCTAACCCATCAACAAGATAGTTAACGGTTCATGATATCAGGGTCATTTAGCAATAGGTACTCAAGCATTAATCATATATTCGGGTCCAGCATACGGAAAAACAATTTGTGTTCAATTTTATGAAAACAAGCATGTATCTCCCTCGCGGGTTTTTAAGAAAACAATTAAAGTAGTAAAGGCGAGGCTATGAACTCACCGTTGTAGATAGATGAATAGAGCGAGAAACTCAACTAATTGAGAAGTAGCACAACGATTTAGCCGTGACCTAAAATACAAGATGCGACTTAGAATTTTAAGAAAATAACACAGATATGTAGTAATAATATACATGATCGCGAGATATATTTCTAAGATATGTGTGGACTTGCACAATGACTTAACCAATATATTTATACTCCAAAATATGACTTCTAATCTGGTATTATAGGTAATAAAACATATACTAAGTTTCAGGTATTAATTCTTATTTTACTATCATGGTTGTATACTTTTTATGTTTCAACAAAAGACGTAAAATTCTACATTCTGATTTGACCTGACCTCATGGATCCATATCTCCTAATCTGTAAAGGCTATGAACATGAGGTTTTCGCCCGTGGAAATGCCTTTGAGTCTAGTTTCTAGAATATTAAACCAATCAATCAAACCATTTACCAATCCACAGGAAATGGGTTTTTACTAACCATAACTCAAAACATAATGTTGACTGAATTTCTATCGTTTACGGTTTTGGCCATAAATCCTATTCTATAATAGGTTTTAAGTTGAATCCAAGAGTGAGAAAATCTTTATGACTGTCTAGTGTTTTATATCATGATTTAAAAACCTAAGTTTATTGCAAAAGAACATAGAGCAAACCATGTTTCCTAACAGTCGCTCCAGATTTGACCTTCTTCCGTAAAAAGGCCATAACTAATCGTCCAATTCACCACATGAACCAAATACTTATATCTATCCAACTACGTCTTTTATTCACAGTCCCTAAGCTAAAAAGTTTGAGAAAAACCTACTTTTTCCTACTGATCTAAAACAGTCCCTAAATCTACTTCCAAACTCATCCGAAACTCATCCAAACGCTAATCAAACTCATGCAATGCCACAACATAATATTACAAACATATTCCATTACTATTAAACCTTATGAACATGATCAATCCAAGATCAATCATAAAAAGTACATGAATGTTCATAAAAATCAAAAATCAAGAACATGCATTCACTAGAAAATCAAAACAATGCATAAAGAGGTTTGGGAAATTTTTTTACAATTACTAGGAATGAGATTAAATGAGAAAACACAAACCCTAGATGGGATTTCTAGTCTCCTTGCCGTGAACACCTACACCAAAACCAAACAAACTCTAGCTTTTTTTCTTGCTTCAATCTTGCTTGTATTTGCTTATAATCAAACCCCTAATACTCCAACACCTTCAATTTAATCAAAACCCTTATAAATCTTCAAGTTCTTCAAAATTAATATTTTTGCAAATCAATGCATGGTTGGTTTTAGTGATATGAATGGATTAAGGATGATTTTAGGGATTTGTATGGTGTAAAAAGGAAGTTGATTAATGAAGTTTTGGTGATGGCTATGGTGGTTTTTCTCCCTTGTGTGTCGAATAGTAGAAAGAAAAGGAGGGGGAGAAGAGATTCCAGGCGTGGGTCAATATTTGACAGGATGAAGCATGCGTATTTATGGGTTTTGTGGAGAATATATCTAGTATATAAATAATGCTACCTAGTTTGTATCAGATTAACTAAAAAAATAGGAAAGAGTTGTTGTATAAATATATTACTAGAATATTTCCCATATTTATAAAAATACATATAGGGTACGTTTTATTTATCTCATAACCGGCCCCCTATTCTTTGGGTGGGCTTGGTTGGGCTTTTGTTTGCTAATTTGTTGTATTACTTTGTTTCTAAGACCAATAACCTATTTAACTCGTAAATTCGTATAATAACGCGATTTCTTCGACGCGGTTTTTGGCTAGATACGATTAAAGGATGGAAAATAATAAAAATAAAATAAATTAAGCTCTTATGGCTAAATATGGCTTTTGTTGATTTCTCGATCGATAAAACGAATAATTTAAATAGTACGATTCGCGAAAGTTTTAAAATTGACGATTTTAATAATAATCGGCTAAAATAATAAAAATGAATTCTATAAATTTATACAATAGATACGAGATTAGAAATAGTAGTGACCTTAAATACGTGGTTTTACTTCCTCCCCTCCTTATGGGAGCGCCGTCCTGGCGCTTTATTCTTCATACTCGCCCTCTTCTTACTCGAGAAAAGATGTGGATACTTGCTCTTGAAGTAATATTCTCTTTCTCATGTGAATCTCTAGGCCTCGCCGCGAGTTTCTAAATGAAACCTTAAACTCTATGGGGATGATTACGGATTTGATTTAGTTGTGTGGGACCTGATGGTCCTTGATCTTTACAGGATCCTCGTTTCTTTGTTAGATTGATGCCTAGACGAAAATGCATTTAGTAGAGAGGACAGGTTTTATGAGGTTAAACGGTTCTACACGGTTCAGACGCGAAAGGTTATATGGATTTAACTGAGTTCCCGAGGTAGTTCAATAAAAAAATTTAGTAGGATAACAAATGAATATGGAATAAATATTAGTTAATGCATGAAATGTTTGCCTTTTGGGAATATAAATAGAAAGTTAAATTTGACAACATTTTTAGCGACTACTCCCAGCTATGTATAATTGAGGACTAACGATGCAATGCTCGTTTTCTTCAAACTAGTGTTATGTATATAATGGTATTAAATGGTTTTATAATGTAATAAAATAGCTCATATGTTGACAACAGAATAGTTTATAAAACGTTAGTAAACCGGTTTATAGTATAGTAGCAAAATGGTTTATCGGATGATTATGAAAATGTTTATAAGGTCTTAGTCAAACGATTTGCGAAGTAATCTAAACAATTCATAAAATGAAAACGAAATAGTATGTAAGATGGAAATAATCTAGTTTATAGAAAATCAGTAAAATAGTTTATGAGCTAACAAGGAAATGGTTTATAAGATGACATCCGGGTTGTTTATAAAGCGATAAATCTTAGCAAGTATAAAGAGTATTCAAACAAACATAGTAGTATTCAGAGAAAAATGAACATAGAGAGCCATTTGTTCCAACTGATCGTGAATTAGGATGCTAGAGAGAATCATTTTTAGAATTTATCAATGAAAATGAAAGAGCGAATTGATCATTATAACAGTGGATAGAAGAAGGCATCAAAGGTATCAAAATATAGCAACGCTCAAAAGAAATTAGTGTAAAGAGTTATCCGATCAACAAAATGAACGTAGAGAGTCGTTTGATATCGACTAAACTTAGGAGTCGACTTCTTGGTGGTATGATTCTTCAAGATCACATGAAGTAACGAGGAAAAGAATGAGGTGTAATGTGTTAGGAACCAAGAGACACGGCGATGAAACAACAATAAAGAAAAATCTTTCTGTTGGGAAATATATTGTAAAAGACTTAATACTGGTAGTATAACAGTTAAGTCTGGTAGTATTAGTTAGTTCTGGCAATACTAAGTTAAGTCTGGCAGTACTATAGTTAGTACTGGTGTTTGTGTTAAGTCTGTTTATGTAAAAGATTAGAGGTAATAGTTTATCTTAGTGATATTGTAGGAGATATCTTAGGAAAGTTTATGCATTATCTCTTTCACACGTTTGGTACAAGCATTCTAGGGTTTCCTTGGATGTATAAACAGGAACCTACGGTGCTTAGTGGTTCTATATGTAATAGTTGCATTGGGCTTAATAGAAATCAATAGCAAAATTAGTATTTTTGTTTCTTCTTAACTCTTTATGTTAAGATTCCGCAATTAACACTTGATATTCATACTCAGTGTCTCTCACATAGTTGATTTGATTTATTGAAGTTACGCTTATTGTCTTAAAAGGCTATATAGATCAATGGGACAAGGACCTATAAGTGGTTATTAGAGCCACATAGATGGACTTGGGTAAGAAAAATCACTAGAATCTCTCTATGAAACATTTCCTATAATTCGTTACAAAGGTCAACCTGCTATTGATGACGTTCTCACAACTCATCTCAGTCTGATGTGAGCATCAAAAATCATGAGATGCATCAGACACTAGTGCTGCACCTAAACAAAAACAACAGGCGATTCCTCAAACACTTATTCTCAAATATTCAAATTCTAAATTCTGAAGATGAGGAGTCATGATAATTATGGGCTATGGAGATGGAGCATTACTTGTCGTACATTGACAAGATGCTGGAAGGTTAATTCAGAATGGAAACTCCAGAAGAGAATTTCAACTGGAAAAGATGGTGTTATTCAAATACTTCCACCAGTATCTGCTGTAGAAATTCATGCTGTTGAAAAGGAAAGGAATGCTAAGAATATCTTGTTGAATGGTAATTTCCCAAGGAACATATGAGAGGATCTTCATGAATGGTGTTGCAAAAGGAAATCTGGTGAAGCCATCAGAACCTAGTTTGGTTGGTAATGCAAATTCAAAGAAAATGCAGAAAGCTGTTTTCAAAAACGGTTTTAAAGGCATTTTAAATTATCCAGTTCAGAAGGGATAGAAATGGGATATGACAGATTCCAACAATTTACTTTCTCAGTTGGAAGCTATTGGTGCAGATATGTTTAACTAAGGATGCCAAATATTTGTTTTCTAGGTCTGTGCCCCCTGCACATGGTCCCAATCTGGCATGACCTATGAGAACTAAACCAGATGTTGATACTTTATCTATTGATGATTTGTACAATAACCTTAGGGCTTTTTGAGCAAGGAATACAAGGTGCCTCAAAACATATCACGTGCTCAAATGTTGCTTTTATTTCACAAAGTAACAAGCAGCACTAAATAAGGTTAAGTTGGTTTTACTGGTGCCTTCAGTCTTGCACTCCTTCTACTTCTTCAACCAATATTCCTGAAAAAGAAGTTCTTGCTGGTTTTGCTAATAAAGTTATTTACTTCCTCTTTGCCAAACAATTAGAAGACTGGGACTTGCTTCATGAAGACTTGGAACAAATTGATGACTTGGACATTGAAGAGATGGACATAAACTGGCAGATAGCAATGATTGCTATTCGAATGAATAAGTTCTATAAGAAAACTGGAAGGAGGGTTCGTGTGGATGAAAAAACACCTGTTGGTTTTGACAAAAAGAAGCTTGAATGCTTCAATTGTCACAACACTGGTCACTTTGCTTGGGAATGTCCAGCAAAGAGGGACACATGATGGAAGGATGAGGGAGAGAGAATCATTTTATTCAACACCCAAGACGCTGGAAAGCAGAGAAGAATAAGATGGTTGTGCAATGGATGATAAGGGGTATTATCAATTGGAGATACATACTGGAAGATGAAGAGGAACTAAATTCATGCACTCATGGCTTTCAGTTCCTAGTAGTGAGTATCAATTATGTTATATAACTTGCATTATTTCATATAATGAGCTTAAAACACTGTGTGATAACAAATGAATCAGTTAGGCACACCCGAACACAACCTAAACATTAACTCTTCCACCATACTCACTGATCAAGATATACAAATACTTGCCTATTATCAAGTTGTTAAGAAACTAGAAGCGCAACTTGTTACTTTTCAAAAACAGCAACTTTCTCTTAATGAAAAGCTTACTTTTCAGGAAACTGAAATATATGAATAAAGATGAAAAGCTTTAAAAAATATAGGAGATTTGAATGGATTGCTGTAAAGAAAAAAGAGTCAATTGCAGAAAATATTAGAATTACTAAGAAAGATTCTTCCACGAATTCTTTGGTGATTAATTAATTCTTGGCATGAGTTCTAATAGTAAACTTGGCTTAGGGTCATGGTAATACATTCATAACAATGAGGTCTAAGTTCCCTATGAGGAAGAAAATGAATTTTTCTGTTTTTAATTGTTCAAAGAGGATTCAGTTGGAAAACCTTTGTACTATTAGATTTTATAAAAAACTATGATTTTAAAGGTGTTCCACATCCACTTAAAGTGGAGATTAGTCCTTCTACCACAAGAAGAAATTGATGAGTTTTCTATATGTTTATGGTTAAAAAGGATACCTCAAGAGCTAAACCCAATGTATCAGATCGGTAGACAGATGATAAATCTAGTGAATATTCTACCTGTCAATCTAATGATAGTGCAGGATCTATTGGAACTTCCTCTGAACATTCTGTTGATCCTGAATCTGAGATTTTAAGTGTTCCTCCAGAAGTGTATGTGTCTACTCCTACAACAACAAATGAAAAAGGTGTGTCTGATCCAAAATCAAAAGAGGTTGAACCTAGTTGTGTTGCACACATAAAAACTCATAGACAACCAATCAAAGATCAAGCAACACCTAAAGTTAATAGGAAGAATTGGAATGTTATGATGGAAAGAGAACTAGGAGAAGGTTACTCTTTTACAAAGAAGAAATGTTTTGTTTGTGGTAGCCTAAGTCATTTGATCAAAGATTGTGACTATTATGAAAAGAAAATGGCAAGAGAGGCTGAGTTTAAGAAATAAAGGTTTTTTAATACTGGGAATAGGATAACAAAACCAGTATGGACTAATGCAAACAGGGTTAATCATGCTAATCAATTTGTTCCTAGATCAGTACAACTTAATGCTGGTAGGCCAAACATTAATTCTGTTAGGCCTAATATTAATACTGGTAGAACAAATGTTAATCCTGTTAGGCCTAGAGTTAATACTGGTAGTTCTAATGTTAATACTGTTAGATCTAGACAGCCAGTACCTACCAAGACCTCAAACAGTTTTAGTCCTAAAAGACCATAGGTGAATCAATTTAATCAAAGAGGGCATTTTTCCAAATCATATTCATCTGTAAGAAGACCCTTTGCAAAAACTATAGCACAAATGTCTCATTCTCATGCTGTAAAGGGAAATTGGGGATCTGCTGTTAAGACCTCAGCAGGTTATAATTGGAGGAACTCTAATCCAAACTCCAATTGTGACAGTGGACCAACTTTTATTAGAACTGTGAATGCTAAAGGTCCACAAGGCAGACCCAAGCCTGAAAAGGCCTGGGTCCCTAAGAGAAACTAATTTTCTCTTTTTCATGTGCAGGATCATCCACTGAAGAACATGGTAGATAGAGGTATATTTGATAGTGGATGCTCAGGGCACATGACAGGTAACAAGGATCAACTGGAGGATTTTGAAGAATTCAATGGGGGATCTGTTACCTTTGGAGGTAGCAAAGGCTACATATCTGGTAAAGGAAAAATAAGAGTTGGTAATTTAGATTTTGATAGTGTGTCTTTTGTAAAAGAATTAGGGCATTTTAACCTTTTCTCAATATCACAAATATGTGATAAGCAGCACAAGGTTCTTTTTACTGAAACTGAATGTCTTGTTGTGTCTTCTGACTTTAAGATGCCTGATGAAAATCAAATACTTTTAAAGGTCCCTAGACACCACCCTACGTACAGATATGAAATGAAGAACACCAACTCCATCAAAGGTTTTTGCTGATAGATTGCAAAAAGCCACATCTGATGAATCTAAATTATGGCATAGAAGGTTAGGTCATATCAATTTTAAAAACCTAAACAAACTTGTGAAGGGAAACCTTGTAAGAGGTCTACCTTCCAAGGGCAAGGATGAATGAATCCACAAATGAAGTTAAATATTTTGAATAAAGCACATGTCATTCAGATTTATCCCTGTATATACCCCTGAAACATGCACATTTAGCAGTAACTGAAGTAATAAGGCTTCACTCCAGTCTCCTGGTATTTCATCCAATGGTGCGTCGACATAATACAGCATTTTTAGAGGCATAAGCTTTACAAAGAAAGACCCGCCTGATGTTTAAAGTAGCTCTATTCTGTGTCGTGACATAAATGTACCCTCATGGGCATCTCTTCTAATCAAACACGGGTTACTACCTTCCCCTTCAGTCACAAAGCCTTTTTAGGTCACAACATACAGTGATCAGCAAAAATTACAGGTAAGATATTCTTGTCTATCAAATTACATCAACAAACGTGTATTAGATATGTAGTTCACATCACAAACATACTTTACCAGGCATAAGAACTAAAAAACATGCACAAAATATGGATACTTTATGGATTTTGTTAAATAGTTATATTCCTTTTATGGGGGGGGGGGGGAATGAACTAGTAAGCCTAATGATGAGGTAGCGTAAGCACTTTTAATAAGAGAATATATAGAGCCTAGGCCAATGATGAGGTAATGTAAGCAGTTTTAATAAAACACGTCAGACCTTTTTGAGTAAACAATTATCATTTTTTTTCTTAATAAAGTTTAAGTAGTTGGCAGTTAAGGCTACCTCGTAAAAATTGAGCTGCGATCATTAACAATTTTAGCGGTAGAAAAGCTTTTTCTTATACTCCGAAGATACATCAAAGCATGAAGTCTCCTCTGAAAGTCCTCGTATGTCCGCTAACTGCCTTGGGATAGTAAAGATCCATGTGCATGTCCTGCATTCTGGATCACTGTCCTTGTCGCTTGTGTGGTTCTTGACCATCTCGCCTATTTGCTTTCTGCAATGGTTAAGCACAACTTTTATCAGTCATTGTGCTGGTATAGTAGTATCTATAAAGGAAGAACCTCAAGTACAAAGCGCCAAATATAATGTACCTCTTCCCCACATATTCTAGCAAATCTTTTCTTGCCTGAGGTGTGGCTGAACTTTTGTTGCGCACTATAACAACCAACAATTTTCATAAATGTAAATATCCATCTATTAAGTTAGATGATGTACAATCTATCAGTTATATATGAACTCACCTTTTTCAGGGAAATTTTTCGCTTTATTACATTACATTACTTTGCCAATAACTCAATATGCAATATAACCTGCATAACTCAAGTTAACAGACTCGGACAACCTACATATGGCAATCCTATCTTCATATATGTCAAGCAAACATCATAACATATCAAGTCAATATCATAATAACATTATTACAAGGTACATTATTCCTAAAAGGTACCATTTGCAACATCATATCAAAATGGGCTTTAAACCATTATCGGATGCCCTAAACCCTAACCTCATGAAAAGGTTAACACCTAAAGTGAATGCACAAGCTACTAAAGCATATGTAACAGTAAATATAGACAATCATTGGAAATATGAAACTCTTTAAAAATCAAAGTACAAGTCCTTAAAAGCTCAATGTATAAGTCATTAAAGCTCAATCCATAAAATAAGCCGTTTACCTCTCATTTCATTCTCATCTCTTCACTGTCACTTATGATCAAGCTACTATACTTATTTTACAAGATGTAAACCCTAAATACTCTATTCATAAGCTTTCATACATCTTTTTACACTCAAAACCCTAATTCAAAACCCTAAACCCTAAAACCAAGCTAGTTCCTAAACCATGACCTGTTTCTTGGCTTTTATCCATTGTAAACACAAACCAACCACACAATAAGTTGTAAAAACTTATTTTACAATCATATAAATCCTATTCAATAATTATTTCATCATTACTTCATCATTTTACTTCACTTGTACGTAAAACATATCCTAGAAACCCTAAATGTACCTAATTGGTTCATTTAACCCGTTTACTCGTTTTAAACCATTCAAATCCCAAATAACCAACCAAGGGCCATTATAAACTCATAAAATGAGTTAAAAAATCATTATCTATCATTAACTTAGCAATGTACAAGAAATCAAATCCTAAAAAACCTTAATAAATCAAGAAAACCCTAATTATGCCCTAATTGTAACTTTGACCCGTTTTCTCAATTTCAACCCATTTTAACTTAAACCAACGACCAAACTTCATTGATAATAATTTATATAAGCCCTAGTATTTGTATTACATCATTCCTAATCAAGAGTATGCAAAATATAAGCCAAGAAAGTCAAGAAAACCCTAAACGAGCCCTAGTTGAACCTGTACTCCATTTTCTTCAATTCTAATCAGTTTTAACCCAAACCAATTCCTAATCTTTGCTAATTACTTTAATCCCAGACCTTAACAACCTATTTCATCATTCCTTAATCATTTATAACACAATGTACCTTGTTAAAACCTTTGAAGAACCCGTCCCGGAACACCATAAATAGACTCCGGTTTGCTTCTATTAAAAACCATTTTAACCCCTGTAAATTGCTACCATGTGCAAAATGACCACTCCTAGGACTACTTCTAGAAACCTTCAACCAGCTTATGCACCTACTTAGACCAATCCTTGGTCAAATTTGAGAAGTACATGGCCTTGTTTTTGCTCCATTCAGCCGCGGCAGCAAGAAAGGTTAACAACACATACAAGCTAGTTTCCTAGACCTCCACACTTCATTTTCTAGCTTATACACCTCCCTAACTAGACCCTCTATGTGTCAAGACCATATCATAACCCTTGCTTACTCATTATACCTTCAAATGGTTATAAATAGGGGCCTTGTGATTCATTCTTATCTTCATTCCCCCAATTCCGTCCTCTATAAACCCTTCATAGTAAAAAACTCCTTGCTCTATATGAATTCAAATTGATCTTAAGAAGAGTCTCGAAGTATATAAAAGAAGCAAAGAAACCAAGAAACAAAGCCCGAGAGTCGTTACTCAGTGCGCAGTCACGAAGCCGAAAGTCCTCGAGCGATACTGACCCGTTTTCCAAGCTATAAGGCTTAAACCGAGGTTCTATAAGCATATATACTGCTCGTTGTTTATGTATACGTCATAATGTTCATATGTTTCTTGTAAAATCATAATATAATGCTTTGAACTCACAACCTAATGTTATGCCTTTTCTGAGCCAAACCATACACCCGAAACCCTTAATTTCAGTGTTTTTTACTTAAGCTATAAGTTAAACTTGTAAACTTTTGTTTATACACAATTCTAGTAAGCTTATTATAATGTTAAAATAAGGTGCTTTGATAAGACCGAAGAGAATTTGACCTTAAAACCAAGCACGTTTACATTTTGAAACCCTAATATGACCCGTTTTTAAAAACTTTAACTTAACGAATCATTAAATTAAACATATATGTGTTAAATCTTCAATATTTTTAGTTTATTATAACTATAAATGACTATTGAAATGTTAAATTTAAGCTTGCATGGCAATTTGGACATGTTTTGTAATTATAATTTCATGCAAGGGGTATACTCCAAGAAATTTATCAAAAACTTATAACTAAAAGGACCTAAAAGTTCAATTTATCAAAGTTATACACTATAGGGTCTAATATGTCACTTTGTAAAGTATAAGGATTACTTGGTATATCAATAAAATTTGAAGGACCAAAGTCGTAAAAATGCAAACCCCAGGGGTCTACTTGCAGTTTTTCAAACCTCAGGGTCTAAAATGTAACATTTTGAAAAAGTGTAAAATCATATTCAAAACATTACCAAACATAACTTTAATTAAAACGCTCCTTCCAGTAAAAAACTAGGTATAAACCTCAGTGCTTAACAACTCCAGATATGAATAAAATCTTAAAACGCTTATTTTTTCTTAATCCTTATATCATTCATCATCGAAGTGCTTGTTCGAAAAAATCATGTCCCCGGATCCAACCAACCACAATACAGGAGCTTCATATAAAGAAGATTTCATCTTGGTACTATTTCTGTCAAAGTTGATGGTATAATGATTAAAGTGCCCTAGCACCACAAACGTTTACTAAATGACTTCTAAACTATGATGGCCCGAACGATGTTATGATAATTTTTATATCAAAACCAACATCGATATCCAAACACTTATATATACAATCAAACTAAGACTTGCCATATATTAACCCAGGTTGTTTGTGATTGCCAGTGTTGAAGCCGTTACATTCATATCCCTATTCCATTAGCAACAATTTTCCCTATAACTATTCAGGTGAGGTCTAGCCCGCATTTCAATCTTTTTATAAATCCTCTGCGGGAGATACATGCTATAAACATGAAATGCAATTATTTCTACATGCCTATTTAATTTACTTTTGCCTAAGTAACTGCTTGCCTTAAGTCCCCTATAATCATTAACCGTTAATTACTCTCTGTAGTAAAGCGTAATGTTGTGAATTATATAATTTGGGTGTACTCCCCGTTGGTTGTATCCAGTAACGATAACCAATTGCACCATCATTAGAAATCACGCCAGTATTTTTGCAACGGTGCCCGCAGGGGCAATATTAATCATTATAACCTAAGGCATTGGATTCATGGAGCTAATGGCAAAAATAAAATTATGTATTCAAATACTGGTGTGTTTATACAACGTGTAACCCAAATTCGCATTTTGCCATCAAATTATATACTTATACATATTGATTTTCAGCTCAAACTTTGTGTTGACATTTTTAGCATGTTTATCTCAGGTCACTAATGCAACGAGTGACGAGGACACGAAGATGGAAAAACCGGTTATCCATTCAAATGTTGTATTTTAGATTTCCTGGAAACCTCTCGGTTTTGTAAAACCTCTGAAGATAATAATGAATGATAATTTATTTTCAAGAAACGACTCTTTTGATTTTTTCCTATTATTATGACCTGTTTGAACCCTTGAAAGTAATAGACCCCAGATTAGCTTCCTTCTATATGTAAAAATGGGGTGTTACAGATATGGTATCAGCAGCCAACAATATAGAGAACAAGGTTAAAACCTTAACTAAAACTCCTTTTCTTTCCATATCCAAGAAACCTTCGTAGCCGCAAAATCTCCCGTAATGGTATGTAAATTTACATAACTATTATATTACTAAAATAAATTAACTTATGTTAGTTTTACCTGCTGAGGTTATTAAACAGAACAATGTCTTCCCGCCCTATAATTCCTATTTCTAAGTATTTAGGAGGATGTCTTTTTCTTCCAATTTCCAAACTAATGTTCCCCTCCCCCGCATAACAGGATTATGTTGTCCCAACCTCTCTAGGAAAACTTACTCTCAGTCTCCCAATTCATTTAAAATTGTCCTTGTAACTTCCACCCGACCCATTCGTTATTCGTCCCGATGATCCTTACATGAAAGCTTTACAAGCTTCTTATACTGAAAAGGTTACCAATCCTGTCCTCCAAATATTAACCATACCACCTAAAACTCAAGAAAATCAATTCCTTTCTCCCAGAAGAACTCCTTTCATCACCAATTTCAGTTGTCTCCATCTAAACACCCCCATCCCCAACCTTAAGCTCCTGAGATTGGTGAAACTTCCCGGAAAACAGCTATCAAATGTCATGAAAGCAAATTCAGGGTATCCAAGGTATCTAGAGAAATCCTCCTGAACATTTTGAACAGATTGAAACAGTATCGAAGTCCTGGTAAAGGAACAATAAACCATCCAACGTGAATTTTGTACGCCTTAGCAGCAGGAACTCCAACTAGCTTATACTCAATAACTAAACTCCAAGAAAGCAAATAGGATCCAACATAAGATCTCCTTAGCTCGTACATAAAACGCGAAATTGCAGACAGTCATCATGATATTGAAACTCGGTCACCAAGAAGATATAGAAAAACTTATGAACTCCATCATCGAACTCCAGAACCGCATTCAGTGATCATCTAGTTTCTAGTTTCTAGTTTAAATTCCAGTCTTTAGCCTTAACCTAGCCACGAGATGTGTGGTATAAATAAAAACACTTGTCAAATCTTGACTATGTATAGTAAAAAAGGCAAGTTGTTCTAATATAAAGGCAATCCCGTTTCATACCTTGTTGCTTTTCCTGCTTTATTACATCTCATCATTCATCCATCATACATTCATCATCATACTATAACCTTTAGATATCACCATTGTTAAAAATGCTTAAATAAAGCATTATTCTTTAAGCATTTTAAGAATAAGCATTTCTCTTTAATCATTTTAAAGAAGAACAAGCATTATACTTGTGATATCATTCTTATTACGTGTTATCTTTTGTTGATAGAATGCCTCCAAAAAGAGCATCAACAACGGAAGCACCGACTATGACTCAAGATGCCATTAGAAAGTTAGTTGCTGATAGTGTCACCTCGGCTCTAGAAGCTCAAGCTGCGACAATGGCAAGTGCTAGTAATCCCAACAGGAACACCGGTCCTACTGGAACTCCTGCAGTGAAAACGGGAAACTACAAAGAGTTCATTAGCTGTCAACCTTTCTACTTTAATGGTACGGAAGGAGCAGTAGGTCTTATTCGTTGGTTTGAATGAACCGAATCAGTGTTCTCTCGTAGCAGATGTGCCAAAGAAAACAAAGTAACTTTTGCTACTGGTACTTTAACTGACGATGCCTTGTCCTGGTGGAATGCATATGCCCAGCCTATGGGAATAGAGCAAGCCAATCAAATTACCTGGACTGAGTTAAAAAGGCTTCTGACGAATAAGTATTGTCCCCGGACTGAGATCAGAAAAATGGAAGAAGAACTTTACAATCTGATTGTAAAGGGAAATGATCTTAAACCTTATGTTAGAAGATTCCAAGAATTAACGGTTCTATGTCCAAACATGGTGCCAAACAACGATAAACTCTTGAAGCTTTACTGAGTCTTAACCTCGAAGCATTAAGGAAATGTGACTGCCCTCTAAACTCAAACTTTAGAGGAAGCATCTAACATAGCCCAAAGGCTAATGGATCAAGTAACTAAGCATGTTCCAATGCAGGTATCAAACGACAACAAAAGAAAGTTTGACGACAGAAGAACTTTCAACAACAATTCCCGCAGCAACTATCGCAACACCAACAATCGTTACAATAATCGTCGACAACAGAACCGAAGGCAAGAAGCTGGTAGAGCCTATGCTATTACTTCATCAGAAAATGGTAGGTATGCCGGAGATCTCCCTCTGTGTAAAAGGTGCAATTACCATCACACCGGACCCTGTACTGGTAGGTGTAATAATTGCAACAGAATGGGCCATCTAAGCAAGAACTGCCGAAGCAAGAAGCCAGCCACCGGAAGTAATCAACTCCCAGTGACAGTGGTTTGCCATGCTTGTGGTGAGAAAGGACACTACACAAATCAGTGCCAAAAGACCAACATTAATGCCCAAGGAAGAGCCTACATGCTGAGAGATAAGAATGCCCAACAAGACCCAAACGTCGTTACAGGTATGTTTCTCCTAAATCAGCATTTAGTCAGGGTATTATTTGATTCCGGAGCTGATAGAAGTTTTATATCCTTATCGCTTGCCTCTATGCTAAATATTCCGTCTATTATAGTAGATACCTTTTATAATATCGAAATGGCTGACAGAAACTTAGTAAGCACAAACACTGTTATTAAAGGCTGCACCTTAACTTTGCTAAATCAACCTCATGCCAATTAAACTTGGTAGTTTTGACGTAGTCATTAGTATGGACTGGTTATCCAAATATCGTGCCAAAATTCTCTGTGACGAGAAAGTTGTTCATATTCCTATCGACGGTGAAACTCTACTCATTCAAGGTGATTCGAGAGTAAAACTTGACTAAATCTCATATCCTGTATAAAAACCGAAAAGTATATATCCCGAGGTTGTCAAATTTTTATGATCCAAGTTATGGAGAAGAATGTAGACGAGAAGAGACTCGAATACATTTCTGTAGTCAAAGAATTTCCAGATGTCTTTCCTAAAAATCTACCTGGTATCCCTCCTGTTCGCCAAGTAGAATTCCAAATCGACTTAATCCCCGGAGCAGCACCCATAGCTCGAACACCTTATAGATTAGCTCTTTCAGAAATGCAGGAGTTGTCTAATCAACTTTAAGAACTAACCGACCGAGGTTTCATTCGACCAAGTACATCGCCTTGGGGAGCTCCTGTCTTATTTGTTAAAAAGAAAGATGCATCTTTTTATGAATGTGGGTATCGATTACCGAGAGTAGAATAAACTTACTATAAATAATCTTACCATTTGCCCAGCGAATCGATGACTTATTCGATCAACTTTAAGGTTCAAGCGTTTATTCAAAAATCGACTTAAGATCAGGTTATCATCAATTGAGAGTAAGGGAAAGAGAAATTCCTAAGACTACTTTCAGAACGAGATACGGATACTATGAATTTCAAGTCATGCCATTTGGTTTAACAAATGCACCTGCTGTATTCATGGATCTCATGAATCGTGTTTCTAAACCTTATCTGATAAATTGTATAGTGTTTATCGATGATATTCTTATCATTCACAGTAATACAAAGAAGAACATGCAAATCATCTCAGAATAATCTTGGAATTACTCCGAAAAGAGAAATTGTATGCCAAGTTCTCTAAATGTGATTTCTGGATACATATCGTGCAATTTCTTGGTCATCTTATCGATAATCAAGGACTTCATGTTTGACCCAAACCAGCCTAATAGGCCAAAATCGAAGCAGTTAAGAGACTTAAACATCTCCCACTACCCATACCCCCAGAGTAACGTCAATTCATAGGACTCGCCGGCTATTATCGAAGGTTTTTCAAAGATTGCAAAGCCTTTGACTAAATTAACCCAGAAAAACAAGAGTTATATCTGGGGCGAAAAACAAGAATCAGCTTTTTAACTTCTTAAACAAAAACTCTGTGAAGCACCAATCTTAGCATTACCAGAAGGAAACGATAATTTTTTTCGTTTACTGTGATGCATCTCTTCAAGGATTAGGAGCTGTACTAATGCAACGAGAAAAAGTCATTGCTTATGCATCTCGACAACTCAAACCATCATGAAGAAAACTATATATACACTCATTGAACTCGAATTAAAGGAGCAGTAATATCGCTCTTAAAATCTGAGCCAGCTATCTATAGCGGTACAAATGTATAGTTTTCTCACTGATCATAACAAAAGCCTTCCAACATATTCCTTCGTCAAAAGAATTTGAATATGAGGCAAAACGCCGATGGAAACTACTCGCATGAATATGATTAAGAAATTGTTACAATACCATAGAAGGCAAATGTTGTAGCAGATGCCTTAAGTCGAAAGAAACGAATCAAACCCCTTCGAGTTCGAGCATTAATCTTAACTGTTCATCTAAAATTACCATCTCAAATCCTCGAAGCCCAAAATGAAGCCCTCAAAGAAGAAAATGCCAAAAATGAGAACCTACGAGGAATGGACAAATCATTTAAAATTTGTCCTGATGGAACTCGTTGTATCAAAAACTAAAGCTGGTTGCCACTTTTTGGCGGTTTAAGAGACTTAATCATGCACGAGTCTCATAAATCAAAATATTCTATTCACCCGGGTTCTGATAAGAAAGTACCATGATATAGAATGAAACCTATGGTGGGCCTAACATGAAGGCAATCATTGCAAAATATGTTAGCAACTGTTTGACATGTTCTAGAGTTAAAACAGAATGTCAAAAGCCATCCGGCTTATTGGTACAACTAGAAATTCCTATGTGGAAATGGGAAAGAATAACAATGGATTTCGTTACAAAGCTACCCAAAACCTCAACTGGACATGATGCCATCTGGGTCATTGTCGATCGTCTACCAATTTTTTCCAAAAAAGCCCGGCACTTCTTCCAATTCGAAGCGACAAGATAGTATGGAAAATCTTGCGAGGTTATACATCAAAAAAAAAGCCCTCTCGACATGGCATACCAATCTCGTATCAACAGTCGACGTGGGGGAAAAAAAAAAACACAGTCATTTCACATCCAGATTTTAGCAATCACTACAAAATGCTTTGGGTACTCAATTAGACATGAGTACAGCATATCACCCTGAGACCGATGGACAAAGTGAAAGAACCATCCAAACACTCAAAGACATGCTACGAGCTTGTGTCATAGATTTCGGGAAAGGAATAGGGATAAACATTTACCATTGGTAAATTTTTCATACAACAACAATTATCATGCAGTATCGAAGGCAGCAACCGTTAGAAGCACTTTAAATGGACGAAAGTTAGATCACCTGTTTGCTGGGCTGAAGTTAGAGATTCTTAACTTACAGGACCAGAAATAATTCAAGAAACCACTGAAAAGATCATACAAATTCGTCAACGCTTGCAAGCTGCCAGAGATCGACAAAGAAGTTATGCCAATGTAAGGTGAAAGCCTTTAGAATTTCAAGTTGGCGATCGTGTTATGTTGAAAGTATCACCTTGCAAAGGTATCTTTCGATTCAGAAAACGAGGAAAGCTTAATCCACGATACATTGGACCATTCAAAATTCTTGAACAAATTGGCCCAGTGGCATATAGACTAGAGCTTCCTGAAGAGCTTAGTAGTATCCACAATACTTTCCACGTTTCTAATCTCAAGAAATGCTTATCCGACGAATCTCTCGTTATTCCAATAAAAGAACTTCAACTTGCCGACAAGCTTAACTTTGTAGAAGAACCAGTAGAAGTTATGGACCGTGAGATCAAGAAACTCAAGCGAAGTCGTATTCCTATAATCAAAGTACGATGGAACTCTAAAAGAGGACCAGAATTTACATGGGAACGCGAAGACGAAATTCGTGCCAAATATCCTCATCTATTTTTAAACATCACTTCAAGTTTAATTAAATCTCGGGATGAGATTTCTGTAAGGGGTGGAGACTATAACAACCCATAATTTCATAAAATGTAAATATCCATCATTAAGTTAGATGATTACAATCTATCATTAATATATGAACACACCTTTTATTCAGTGGAAATTTTTCCGCTTTAATTACATTACATACTATTGCCAATAACTCAATAGGCAATATAACCTGCATAACTCAAGTTAACGGACTCGGACAACCTACATATGGCAATCCTATCTTCATATATGTCAATCAAACATCATAACATATCAAGTCAATATCATAATAACATTATTACAAGGTACATTATTCATAAAAGGTACCATTTGCACATCATATCAAAATGGGCTTTAAACCATTATCCGGAATGCCTAAACCCTAACCTCATGAAAAGGAAACACCAAAGTGAAGCACAGCTACTAAATCATATGTACAAAGTAATATAACCAACTCATTTGAAATAAATAAATCACTTAATATCAAAGTACAATCCTTAAAAGCTCAATGTATAAGTCCATATAAGCTCAATCCATTAAAAAGAGCCATTTAACCCTTCCATTTTCATTCTCACTCTTCACTATCACTTGAGAGTAAGCTAATATTACTCATTTTAACAAGATTTAAACCACAAAATATTCTATTCATAAGCTTTCATACATCTTTTTACAATCAAAACCCTAATTCAAAACATTAAACCCTAAAACCAAGCTAGTTCCTAAACCATGACCTATTTCTTGGATTTTATCCATTGTAAACCCAAACTAACACTCAAATAAGTTGTAAAAACTTATTTTACAATCATATCAATCCTATTCAATCATTATTTCATCATTACTTCATCATTTTACTTCACTTGTACGTAAAACATATCCTAGAAACCCTAAATGTACCTAATTGGTTCATTTAACCCGTTTACTCTTTTAACTATTCTAATCCCAAATAACTAACCAAGGGCCATTATCAACTCATAAAATGAGTTTACAAATCATTATCTATCATTAACTTGGCAATGTACAAGAAATCAAAGCCTAGAAAACCTTAACAAATCTAGAAAACCCTAATTATGCCCTAATTGTAACTTTGACCCGTTTTCTCAATTTCAACCCATTTTAACTTAAACCAACGACCAAAATTCATTGATAATACTTTATATAAGCCCTAGGATTTGTATTCCATCATTCCTAATCAAGAGTATGCAAAATATAAGCCAAGAAAGTCAAGAAAACCCTAAATGAGCCCTAGTTGAACCCGTACTCCCATTTCTTCAATTCTAATCCGTTTTAACCCAAACCAATTCCTAATCTTTGCTAATTACTTTAATACCAGACCTTAAAAACCTATTTCATCATTCCTTAATCATTTATAACACAATGTACCTTGTTAAAACCTTTGAAGAACCCGTCGAACCCAAAATAGACCCGGTTTGCTTCTATGACCATTTTAACCCCTCTAAATTGCTACCATGTGCAAATGACCACCCAAGAACTCTTCTAGAAACCTTCAAGCAGCTTATGCACCTACTTAGACCAATCCTTGGTCAAATTTGAGAAGCACATGGCCTTGTTTTTGCTCCATTCAGCCGCAGCAGCAAAAAAGGTTAACAACACATACAAGCTACTTTCCTAGACCTCCACACTTCATTTTCTAGCTTATACACCTCCCTAAATAGACCCTCTATGTGTCAATACCATATCATAACCCTTTCTTAGTTATTATACCTTCAAATGGGTATAAATAGGGGCCTTGCTGTGTTCCAAATTCCCTCTTTTCGTCCCCCCCCCCCACTTCCCTCTACCCCTCACTCTAATAACCCTTCATAAAGCAAAACTGCCTTGCTCAATAATGAATACTACAGCGAACATAAGACGACCACAATAACCCTCCCGTGCCTCACCGCGCCCCCCCTACTACCACTCCCGACGGCGGCTAACCACACCCCTCACGCGTACGCATGCCACCTAACCCGCAACAGGAACCCCTTAGCCCCTCACACCGTTTTCCCCCCCCCCAGGATCACACCGCAAATAGTACTGCACACAAGTTAATTTCAAGAAAGTTCAAATGTTCATATCTAAAATCAAAAAATAAAGCTTGAACCACAAACCACATATTAAATATGTGGCCCAAAGCTGCCAAACCTCAACACCGCAACCCAACATTCCAGAAATAATACATAAACAAAGTGGTTAACCTAGACACCCAAAAGTAGAAAGTCTCACTCCAAATAAGAGCAATCTGGACAGTAAAAACACAATAGTGCAAAGCAAAGACATAATCTCCAATGACCTAAACACTCGGACTCCCTTGAAAACCCATAAAGTAAAACAGCAAACTACACCGCCAATCTAATTATCCCCACCTAGCAAGCAACGACCACATCGCCAAATTCCCCAATCCCCCACAACTGCGATTTTAAATAGACCCGAAAAACCTTATAACTAACGAATCGATAAAATTAAACTTATATTGTGTTAAAAAATTCATACATAAACGAAAATCACCCTTATAAATTGAAACTATAAAACTGGTTTAAATTAAGCTGCATGGGCATTTGGACATGTTATTATTAATTATACTCCCCATGCAAAGGGTATATAAACGAAAATTTCAGAAACTTATAACTAAAAGGACAAAAATGTCATTTTATCATAAGTGATAACTATAAGGGTCTATTATGTCACTTTTTAAAGATGTCACTTTTCAAAGTGCAAGGTTTACTTTGTATATCTTTAAAAGTTGAAGGACCAAAGTCGTAAAAGTGCAAACTCCAAGGGTATATTCTGCCACTTTTCAAACTCAAGGGTCTAAAATGTAACATTTTGAAAAAGCATAAAAACACATTCAAAACATTATCAGACATAACTTTAATTAACGCTTGACGTGCTTAACATTTCCAGATATTAAATAAAATGCTTAAAACCGCTTATGTTGTAACTATTATATCATTCATCATCGATGTGCTTTCAAAAATCATGTCCCGGATCCATATCATACCACAATACTAGGGAGCTTCATATTAAGGAGTTTCATCTTGGTATTACGTTCTGACTGAGTTGTTGGGTTTACGATTTAAAGTGCCCTAGCTCCTCAAACGTTTACTGAATGACTTCTGAATTATGATGGCCCGAACGGTGTTATGATAATTTTTATATTAAAACCAACATCGATGTAAAATCTTACATATTCAATCAAACTAAGACTTGACATATATTACCCCAGGTTGCCCGTGACGAAGCCGTTACTTTCATTCCATATACCTTTGCTATCAATTTCCCTATAACCGTTCAGGTGAGTTCATAGCCTCGCATTTCAATCTTTTTATAAACCCACGAGGGGGATACATGCTATAAACATGAATGCAATTATTTTTGTATGCTATTTCAATTTACTATTGCCTAAGTAACTGCTTTGCCTTTAAGTCCCCATAATCATGAACCGTTAATTACTCTCCGTAGTAAGCGCGAATGTTGTGAATAGATCTATTTGGGCTGGACTCCCCGTTGGTGTACCCAGTTACGAGTAACCAATTGCACATCATTAGAAATCACGCGGGTATTTTGGCAAAGGTACCCGCAGGGGCTATAACGTATCACCATACCCTAAGGCTTCGGATTCATGAGCTAATGGAAATAATAAATATGTTTTTCAATAACGGGTGTATATCAACGTAACCCAATATCGCACTTGCATTCAAATTATTAAACTTAAACCTATGGATTTCACTCAACCTTTGTGTTGACTTTTTAGCATGTTTTATCTCAGGTAACTAATGGCACGGAGTGGCGAGGACATGAAGATGGAAAAACCGTTATCATTCAAACTTTATTGTATAGATTTTGGGAACCTCTCGTTTGTAAAAACTCTGAAGAAATAATGAATGATAACTTATTTTAAAAAACGACTCTTTTTGATTCGTTTTCTATGATTATGACTGTTGTACCTTGAAGTAATACCCCAGATTAGCTTCCGCTGCTATATGTAAAAATGGGGGTGTTACATGTGCAATCTGAACAACATCCTTTACTGGAATCCTTGTCCTATGAGG